>JAVXUP010003854.1:0-50830 GCA_033070095.1 Escallonia herrerae | reverse complement strand
CGGAGTCTCCAGGATCTTAATAAAAAACAAACATCGAATACATTAAATAAGTTGACCGTAATAAATATTAGAATTGAAGATTGTAACTACTGCATTATGTAACTCTTTTACTTACTAGCCCTACTGGTGAGAGTAACTCTCTGTTTACGCTGGGGCTCGATATGCACCCTATGTGTCGATCCACAGCCTCGTCGAGATCCTACAAAATACCAACGTTAATACAGGTCAAATATAATTTAAATATAAGTTTACCATATGACTAAACTTCGTTATCAAATATACCTAAGGTAGAACACACAGAAGAAGAAGAAGAACCAGCAAGCATGTGGGAAGAATCGGTCTAGAGCTGGGACAACGACTAGGACTGGGACTAAGGATAGGGAAGTGGCTGCGGCTGGGGCCCTGCTTGCTGGATGTGAGCACTATGTGCCTCATCATCAGTAGGCAAT
Source organism: Escallonia herrerae (assembly GCA_033070095.1). Lineage (NCBI taxonomy): Eukaryota > Viridiplantae > Streptophyta > Magnoliopsida > Escalloniales > Escalloniaceae > Escallonia > Escallonia herrerae. The sequence continues at coordinate 50,381 of JAVXUP010003854.1, read as the reverse complement.
CACAAGGCGGAAGCCACCGGCGTTAACGCAGCTCGGCGTCCACCGCGACCACGGGGGCTCATAATCTATCCATGTCTGACTTCATACAACAAATCTAAAGTAACTAACACATACAAAACAATGTATAGTTCACATCATATAATAACATTATATAAATGAACCGAGCATATATATGAACTGAGTATAAAAATACTATATGAACCGAGTACTAAAAGCATGCATATCACAACAATACAAGTCAATCATCTTCATTTTGGAAATCATCAGGTTACAAAACTATATAAATGAACCGAGTATAAAAAAAACACTATACCTCCTCTATTCTCTAATAGGTAGTGGTTCTATCCCATTCAAAAAAGCACGTGTTTATAAAACAGGTACCAACTCATGCTTAGTCCTATGCCTACAAAAAATTTGGCAGCATCTCCCCGTATTTTTCCAAGTACACAACATCGATTAGGTGTTCTAACATTCGTCTAGTCTTGCTCTTGCAAGAATTAACAGATGTTAGAACACCAAATCTGTATGATACGGAAAAACATTGGAGAACGTGTACCAAATATCGACGACATAGAACACAGAGCATGAGTCGATACACTGTTTTATAAATAATTAGTTTTTCCAAATTGTTCAGCCGGACATCCAAATGCTCATTACAAAGCATTACTTTGTAATGAGTACCGTTGAACGGGAACTAAAGATTTTTATGCATGCATGCGTTTGAAATTTCAAATTTTCTAAAATATTGCTACATACAGTACCAATTTCCCTTTAATTAGAATTCATTGGCAACGACTTGAACCAAATCTTTTTCAATGGGCTTCACAAAATAACGACAAATATTCCTAATGCGAGAAGCCAACAAACTTTTCTCAGTAGAATATGGATTAATCAGGGATGTATTGGGGGCTTATTAGCCTTAGTTAGGGATGTACTAGGGTTTAATTAGTGTTAAGTAGGGTAATTAGGGTTCATAGGTTTAAATAGAGATGTATTAGGATTTAATTAGGTTTACTTATTGCTTATTGTTAGGGTTGAATTAGGTTAATTAGAGTTTAATTAGGACTAAATAGGGTAATTAGTGTTTATTAGGTTAATTAGGGCTAATTAGGTCTAATAAGGGCTTATTAAGGTTAATTAGGGATGTATTAGGCTTAATTAGGGTTTAAGTAAGGCCAATTTTGGTAATTAGGGTTAATTAGGGCTTATTAGGATTAATTAGGGATGTTCTAGGGTTTAATTAGGGTTAATAGGTTTAATTAGGGTAATTAGGGCCTAATTTCGGTAATTAGGTTGTAATTAGGGTTAGTTAAGGATGTATTAGGGTTTAGTTTAGATAATTAAGGTTTAACCCTGAGTAGGATTTAATTACGTTTACTTAGTGCTAATTGTTAGGGTGTAATTAGGTTAATTTGGGTTTAATTAGGAATAATTAGGGTTATTAGGTTAATTAGGGATTATTAGAGTTTAATTAAGGTTAATTACGTTTAATTAGGATCTTCTTCATGAATCATTGTTTCATGGCATCAACAACTCACTAAAATACAAACATGATATACAACATAATATTTTTTTCATCTCATGTACATTTAAAATTACAGTCTTGATTAGGTGGTCATGCAATTGTTGCGGAATTTTTGCATTGGTATATATGCTTGCTTTAGTTCCTCTAAATTGTATGTTTAAAGAACAATAAGTAGATTGTGCTACAGTGCCGTCATTAGATTTTTACATTCTTTAAGATTTTCTTTTACATTATCAAGGGGTACTGTAACACAATCCACTCATTGTTAGTTCAACTTACAGTTCAAAGAGACTAAAGCAAACACATTGGCGTATGCAAATATTACGCAAGAATAATTGCATGATAATCTAATCAAGCTTTTAATAGTCAAATTAAAGCCTAGTACGTAAATATATAATTATAGCGTTTGAATGTCGTACAGTTGATTTTCTAGATTTATAAGGGTTACAAACATTGGGAAAATTATACCACAAACTTTTCAATAATAAATCGTAGTAAAGAGTTTGATTTTTTTCTAAATCCTTATATATGGGATATAACCAGTTTGGTGGTCGTGAGGTCTTATTTAAAAATATTAACTTATAATTCATTTATTAAATCTATGTATCACATTATTTAATTTTAACGATGACTATCTTATATATATATAACGATAGTACACTTAACTCTGTTAGAGCGTCATTTTTATTCCTTCTAAATATAATATGAATTTTTATATTACATTAAGGACGGATTTTAAGAACACAATAGTCAAAATGAAGTCATAATAAGTTGGCTTATTGATTATGTTAGTTTTAAAATGTTTAGAATTAATTTATAAATTATACAACCCTCATTCTTCTTGCAAAATTTATCAAATATAAAAATAAAGTACCTATAAAAAATCAAATCAATTGTTAGATTATTTTTTTCTAAGTCTCATAAGTTTTTTAATCTTAATTGTAACATTAATTTTTTCTTCTAAATAAAAAATATTATAGTTTTCATAATCATATTATATGGTTGATTTGAGGATACAATAGGTAATTCTTAATAAGTTAGTATGATAATTAGGTTGAGTTTTAGAATGATTAAAATTAGATTTCCAATTATATAGGGCTTACAGAAAACCCTCATTATTCTTGCAAAATTAATTAGATATAAAAATAAGAATCATATCAAAATTTATATTATTTATTATGTCACGTTTTTATTCTAAATCTCATAAGTTATTTTTTGAGTCTATGGATATTAAGTTTACATTAGAAAACACTTTTAAGGACATAACTGTCAAAATGAAGTCTTAATAGATTAGTATAGTAATTAAATAGAGTTTTAGAATGATTAGAATTAGTTTTTAAATAAAATTTTTTATTTTAAATCAAAGGTATTATATATATATATATATATATATATATATATATATATATATATATATATATATATATATATAAGGAAAGCTGATCCGTTGAGAGCGCTAGCAAAATAGGAGATCTTGCTAGCGCGATCTGGCCGTCCATCCCTTCGGGATGGACGACCCAGATCCTTTATTTTTGCGGCGCTGTCAGTCGTCCGTTACACAGTGTAGCGGACGGACCTTTTTACCATCTTGCCCCTGCTCCCCCGTCCGCTACACAGTGTAGCGGACGGCTTTCTTGGCCCCACATTGACAGCCAAAAAGTCTTCCGCTACACTGTCTAGCGAACAACTGACAGCCCAGACAAAACAGACGGGTCTGTACCTTCATTTCTACACACGTCAATGTTGTCGGAAATAGGAGATCTACACAGTATCGCAGACAGTACTTCTATACCCAAAAACTTCCTCAAGCTCCTTCAGCTACAATTTTCTTCTCCTTCGGACTCGCTTCCATTTTCAGCTCCCTTCAAGTTTCGAGTAACACTTGCTTCAAGCTTCACTCAAGTAAGGTAAGTTTGCGAATGGTGAAGTTTTCTTTATGGATTGACTGGTAAAATATAATTTTATTTTGTTTGGACAAAAAAGTATAGATTTTTTTTTATGTTCTAGAAATTTGTCACTGTATTCATCAATTTGTGATGTTCTAGACATGATGTTCATAAAAAAGGTGTAATTTGTTAACTCTAAATAAATTTATTATAGTTTAATTCGATTTTTTGGCATGATGAATTCGTCTATTTATCTTAGTAATTTTAATTTGTTATGTTCAATAAATTAATAATTGTTAATTTGGAGACACTTTCAGGAGTTATGCATACGGTATGTTTGTCATCCTAAATTGGTCTATTCGCCAAGGTAATTTTTAGGTAATATTTTCAGTTAGAAATGCCATTTGATTGTTAAGCGTAGTCTATTTCTACACAGGTCTTGTTTCACAATGTCTGATTTCGTGTCGAGCTCCAACGTCCCCGTAGATGCTAGTGATCCGTATCTAGGACGAACGTTTCAAACATTGGAAGAAGCTGAAGAATGTTTTCGAGCGTATTCATTGAGGGTTGGTTTTGGCATTAGAATAAAGACTACAAGAACAAGCAACGTAACAAAAAAGATATGCTCTCGCTTATACGAGTGTCATAGGGGCAGAAATCCACAGCAAAATGAGACACGCGTAGGCAATGATGACAGTGATGACGAAATAGGATATTCGCGTAGAAGACGGGACTGCTTTGAGCGCACAAATTGCCAGGTCAAGATGTTCGTAAGCTACAAACCCAATCATGATCATTGGCTTATTACCAGCCTGGAACTGGCACACAATCACCCGTTAGTAACTCCTTCTAAGGTGAGTCAGATGCATCAACACAAGAAGATGGGTAAGGTCGCGAGGAGCCTAATTCACACAATGAGCAATGCGCGAATTGGACCTACTGAGATTGTTAATGTTCTTGCTGAACAGGCTGGGGGAATTCAAAATTTAAACTTTAACACGACAGACGTTCGTAACGCGGTCCGAACCCATAGACGAGCCGCGTATGACCTCAATGATGCGCAATCGACAATGAGCCTATTGAAACGGATGCAGATGGAGGACCCGCAGTTTACCTTCGATTATAAACTTGACGACGAGCATCGAGTTAGTACAATTTTTTGGGTCGACGGTCGTTCGAGGCTAGCTTATAAGCATTTTGGGGATGTCGTGACTTTCGACACCACATACCGTACCAACAAGTACTCGATGCCGTTCGCTCCTTTCACCGGCGTCAATCATCATTATCACTCCATCCTGTTCGGGTTCGCCTTGTTAAGGGACGAGAGCGAGGGTTCTTTTGTATGGTTGTTTAGGACGTGGCTGGAAGCAATGAACTTCAAAGCACCCAAAGTGATCATCACCGATCAAGATTTGGCAATGAAGAAGGCTATTGCGACCGTCTTCCCAGACACCCGGCACAACTTGTGCACTTGGCACATAAGCAACAAATACCCGGAACGTCTGCATCACGTGTACGCAAAGTATCCAGACTTTAAACAGGATTTTGACAAGTGCGTTACCAAGTCGTTAACGATTGAGGAATTCGAGGAGAGGTGGGAAAAGCTTGTTCGGGATTACTCATTGCAAGACAACGAGTGGCTCCAGCACTTGTACGAGCGCAAAGAGCAATGGATTGGCGTTTACACGAGGAGGTATTTTTCAGCGGGCATGAAAACGACGGGCAGGAGTGAATCTATGAATGCCACGTTCGATAGTTATGTGGGTACAACTACCAATTTGAAGACTTTCGTTGCATCCGCACAAAAAGCGGTAGCTTCGTTGTTCGTAAAAGAAAGGGCTGCCGACTTTGCAACAACGTACAAACAAAGGAGAAGGTTGCTCGAGACCCCGCTGGAGCTGAACGGTGCCAAAGTCTATACGAAGGAGATCTTCTTGCTATACCAAGTAGAGCTGCGAAAATCGGGACGATACAGTATAAACAAGGTGGCAGAAATGTCTACGCGTGAGTACAAGGTTTATTCGCTCGTGAATGACCTCGTCCCTGAGAAGCTGCGCAGAATTTATACGGTGAGCCATGACACATTGACGGATTCGGTGACATGTGTTTGCAAGAAGTTTGAGTTCCATGGCATCCTGTGTAGACACGTTCTGCGGTTTTTCACCCAGAAGAATATCAGGACAATCCCCGATAAATATGTCCTGCCACGGTGGACGAAAGGTGCAAACAGGTTGCACGGTACCATTGCCTTTCCGGAGCACCCGTATACTGACTTTGAAGAATCAGAGACGTTGCGGTATAATCATCTGGTGACAATGTTCACCCGTTTGTCCGTAAAAGGTGCTGCTACAATGGCCGGATATAAACATCTCCTCGAGGTAGCTCAGCAGCAAGAGCCCATCGTCGACCAGTTGGAAGCAGCTTCAGTCAGCAATGCGGTTGACACTGAGCCTACAACGGGATCAGAGGATGACGAGCCGGGGGAGGAAGACGACAATGATATCCGGCCTTTGGACCCAATTATATCGCAGACGAAAGGACGCAAGAGATCTACGCGGATGAAGAGCTCTATTGAACAGGCAACTCAACCTAAAAAGCTGAGAAGGTGTGCATTGTGCAACAAAATGACCGACCATGACAAGCGGAACCATTACAAGGCACTGGGGATAAGTCCAGGGGTTTTGCAAGACGAGGAAGAAGATGAGGAAGAAGCAGCTGCAGTGGACCTTTAGTTTTTTTGTATAAGCCATCAAGATTGTTTGACATTTGTAATAATACGTAATATTTGATGAGATTAGCTTCTTATTACCGAAGACTGGAAGGTTATTTCTGATGGACCTATTCACAGATTAACTTTAAAAAAAAATTTTGGCTTGCCCCGTCCGCTACACTATGTAGCGGACGGCGCACCAGAGACGAACATTATTGGGATTGTAAAGTGTTCGCGCACAATATAGCGAACACAATATAGCGGATAGAAAACTGTTGGTATGCCTTCTGTCCGCTACACAATGTAGCGGACGTCAAACTCCTATTAATTACCAATCAGAACGGCCTCTCTTTTTTCACCCGTTTCTCTCTCTCTCTCTGCCTCCAACGTCTCACCCACCCGCGACCCCCTCTACGGCGACCGTCCCCATGGCTTCTGCTTCGGTGAACAGGCACTTCTTCAAGGTCATGGTGCCTGGGTTTCATACCGAACTTGTAGGCATCCCTCTTACTCTGTGTTTTCGTGTGTGTTAATTTTATCTTTGCTTAAAAACTTATCTGTCTTATAATGAATGTGATAGGCCATACCGGTAGCCTTCTGCAGATTGCTTACCACACTTTGGCACGAAGCCACTTGGTTCGAAGCAACTTTAACCAGCAGCAAGGGGTCATGGCTTGTTAAAATCAAGAAGAAGCGCGGCCAAGAGCAACTTTATTTCGCAGAGGGTTGGAGTAATTTCTGAGAGCAGCACGACCTCAATGAAGGGGAGTTTGTAATCTTTGAACACAAGGGGCTATTTAGGTTTCAAGTATTCGTGTTTGATCAAAGCACCTGTGAAAAAGTTTTCCCCCAATGTTGAACCCTAAATTTGTGTTAATAAATTTCTGTTAATAAATTTGTGTCTGATAATTTTAGGTTCTTAATTGTGCATTTGAGAATTGTGATGGTCAATTGATGATTTGAGGGTGTCAAATTTTTGATGGAATATCATGCACTTGAGAATGTTGAGATTGTTTAATCATCTGCTAAAGCCAGAAACTACCAACTCGAACAAAGTCTAACCAACAACTAAAAAATACCAACAACCAAAAAAAAAATTCGCTGAATTGTCCGCTACATTGTATAGCGGACAACGCACAACTTCCAAAATTTTTGCACCTAGAGTTACCCCACTGTCCGCTCTAAACTTCCAACGCTAAGAAAATCTTTTCAGTGCCCCTTGTATCCGCTACATTGTGTAGTGAACGGCGCAGCAGTAACTCTTAACCCAACACTTGGAAAATTTTAACTTCCCCCACTGTCCGCCACATTGTGTAGCGGACGGCCCAGCAGAAACTCTTAACCCCAACACTTAGAAAATTTTCACTTCTCCCACTGTCTGCCACATTGTGTAGCGGATGGCCCAGCAGAAACTCTTAACCTCAACACTTTGAAAATTTTCACTTCCCCCACTGTCCGCCACATTGTGTAGCGGATGGTACACCAGCTCTTAGAAAATTATCACTTCCTCACTGTCTGCCACATTGTGTAGCGGACAGACCAGCAGAAACTCTTAACCCCAACACTTAGAAAATTTTCACTTTCCCCACTGTCCGCCACATTGTGTAGCGGACAGTCCAGCAGAAACTCTTAACCCCAACACTTAGAAAATTTTCACTTCCCCCACTGTCCGCCACATTGTGTAGCGGACGGTCCAGCAGAAACTCTTAACCCCAACACTTAGAAAATTTTCACTTCCCCCACTGTCCGCCGCATTGTGTAGCGGACGGACCAGCAGAAACTCTTAATCCCAACACTTAGAAAATTTTCACTTCCCCCACTGTCCGCCGCATTGTGTAGCGGACGGCCCAGCAGAAACTCCAACACTTAGAAAATTCTCACTTCCCCCACTGTCCGCCACATTGTGTAGCGGACGGCCCAGCAGAAACTTTTAACCCCAACACTTAGAAAAATTTCACTTCCCCGAGTGTCCGCCACATTGTGTAGCGGACGGCCCAACAGTAACTCTTAACCCGACACTTGGAAAATTTTTTACACTTCCCTACTGTCCGCTACACATTTTGTTTTCCACCTTTCAATCATTCTCAATGAGAGCCAAAAAACCAACTCAAATCAATCAAAATCATCTTCAACGAAAATCAGACAAATCAATCAATAATCTTCAACACAAATCAATGAGAGCTTTCTAAATAATCATGGTTTATTAAAAAAAATTGACATTGTAATGGTACAATGTCAACTGGGGGAATCATGTTGGGGGGGATTCTCGGCATTAGCCGGATTTACAATAAACCTAACCGCTCTAGGCCGGCCTTTCATAATTTGCCAAGCTATTCTATATCTAAAGGTGTCTACTTCTGCTTGGCTCCACACGGCCGCCTTGAGGCTCTCGGACCGACAAATGTAATCCATGTACATGCAAAGGAAGACGCCGCAGTCCGAAGTGTTACGTTGCTTGGGCCTCCTCTTCTTCAGTCCCAAATCGAGCTTTGGCCGCGCCGGTACAGGGTTACCACGGATACCATTGACCATTGCACAAAATATATTCTGCGAGAAACACAAAACGGCGTAAGACACGAGTTAACATTTATGCCAAGTTACAATAACTGTTAAACAACAATCGTAATATTACCATTGAGTCCAACTGGGCTTTGTACATCTGCAGCACAGGCATGTGGATGGTATCGTCGTGGAGACTGTCGATCACCGATACGACTTTCTCTTCCGGTTCATAGCAAACCAAGTACCAGTGGCTTTCCCCTAAAAATGGGATTAGAAAAACGTCGGCAACACTTGCGCTCACTGGACTATCCCTAGTAAGATACGCTCGTAGGTTAGCGGACGGTCTCCACTGGCTCAACTTTTTCTTCCGCCTTTGCTCGACCCACTCATGCCATTCAGACACTAGGAGGCTATGAAAAAAGGCATCCACCAAAAAAATGGCCGGGTACCCGTTCAGCCGCTCCCGACCCCTTTCCTTCAGAATCTCCACGTATGTGGAGATGACACCGTTGTCTAACCAACTCCCCGGAGCCAGGGAGGCCATTTCTCCCCACTCGCAAGTGTAATCCATGCCCTTCGGATGATTCACACTATACAACGCTTTGTCCCGGGGGAAGCCGCTAAAATAACGCTCTCTGATTATTTGGCATTTATGCGGCTTTAGGGGCTTCACTGGATGCCCTTTGCGATATTGCCCTCGGGGGTCGACGGGGGATATTGCACTCCTTCGGGGGGGTCGACCGGGGGATATTGCCCTCCTTCGGCAATAGATGGTCCTGCCCATGGGACAATGGGCAGTGTCTCCGACAGACTGATGTGTCCGAAACCCCAGTCTTGCGTGACTTGACTCTGAGAGAAGGGTTGGGGTTCCGAGTCCAATAGCAAAGAGAAGGAGGGCGCACTGTAGTCTTCCCACGGCGCTTGAGCCTGGCCCATGGTGCTTGGCGGTCCCCAATCACCACCCATTCCCGGTACAGAGGGACCACCATATCCCTGGCTCACTCCCGAAGTCTGTCCCAAGGGATCGGTGTATCCCTCGCTCACATATGGGGGCTGCCACCCCGGATAACCCATTCCCGGGCTGACGCCAGAAGGCTGGCCCGATGCTTGGTGTAAAAAATTCCCGCAGCCATACGCCAACGCATCAGCCTGTTGGCGAAGCTCCTCGCCCATTGCATCCACCAAATCCTTCCGCTCGTCAACTTCTGGAAGAAGGCGAACGAGGCATTAACCTACATCCAGAGAGATAATAAATAAGTAACTTCATACACAGTTAGAATCATCAAGTTCAATTAAAGGCACTGGTTGGCCAACTTACCAGATTGTATGCCATGTGCTCATCGATCTGACCCCTAGGGTGGTACTTCTCCCCGCGTTCAAACCTTACTGGAGCTACTCTCCTCCGGGTGATGCGGTAGTACCACCCATTGTACTGTTCGATACTGATCACGGGGTCAGGCTCCGACACAATGGCCGCCAGCGTGTCCTGCCAGGAATCCCAAACCTTAAGTTCTCGTGCGCACAAGTCGTGCGCATTTGCCTTGCCAAACCGAGGGACACCCGGTGGGTTCCTGTTAAGCCTCATATCCGGCGCACCGGCTGGCAACCCCTGCAGGCACTCAAAATGGCGCATAGCGCGATCTGGCAGCTGCCACTCTGCGACCTCGAAGTGGATCAGGGGTGTGCGTTGCAACCCGGAGAGCGTGAAGACGAACGACTCTCCCACCCGTCGCGCCAAATGTTTGTACGGTGCCCATCGCATCTGGCCAGGAGATAACGAGTCGAGCTCCCCCCGATAGTACGTAATGTTGTGATGGGGATCGTCTCTCCTCTGGTAGTGGCTGTCCTTCCGGCTGTACTCCCAGGCGCACAACCGAGGCCACACATTATCGGTTCCGTCCCTACGCCTGGGTGCGCCGGTAGCAAGGTGTTCATAAGACCACACCTGAGAGCAAAGACAAATTAAATAAAGTATCGTCAAATTTTATTGTCAATTCAACCCAAAAAAAAAAGAAACGAGCACGTAATCAAGAATTGTATGATATACCTGCAATAGCGAGAGACATGCACATATCGCTTTGGAGTCGGGCCTCGTTGCCTTGTGCAATGCTCGGTATAGGTACGCAAGAGTTGCGGCTCCCCAGGCATAATCCCCAACCTCCAGTAGGTTACCCAACAACGGTAAATATTTGACGCTGACGGTATTCTTCGACGTTGTTGGGAACAGAATTGCCCCCATCACCCACAAGAGGAAAGCTTGTGTGTACAGCACAAGCATCTGATCCGTGTAGTTATCCGGCAGAACCTTGTAGGTATCTACCAACCATTTCAACTTGATACCACCAGTGCTAAATTGATCCTGGGGTATCGAAGTAAAGAAGTCCCTAGCGGTCCTCTTATTCGTTGCTTCCGACGGAGGAGCTATTACCGGCCGCCCCGTCACCGGTAACCCTAAGATGAACCCTACATCTTCTAGGGTAATTGTCAGCTCTCCGAGAGGGAAGTGAAACGTATTCGTTTCACTTCTCCACCTTTCAACAAGGGCACCTATTAAGTGCCGGTCAAGTTGTTGAAAGATCTGCCCATGCGTGAAAATCCCAAACCCAATCCCACGCAGTAATCTTTTCTGGGTTCTGTTCAATTTCCATGCTTTAAAATTATCGGATACTTCTACCGTGTTGAGAAGTGCTCTTTCCTACGAATTAATAAATACAATTTAAGCAAATTAAACGATATACAACGTTCCCAAGAATAACAAAGTTGATAAAATAAGTATCTTACTCCACCATCCCATATGAGCGTACTGATATGGTTTGCTTGGTCGTATAATACGGACGGATCTTCTGGTCCAGGGTTGAAATCCATTTTTCGCAACTGAAATTATGCAAAACGGCAAGGTTGGAAGCGTAAACATTCTCAAACATACAACGCTAGCACAGTCAACGCTAGCATGTGATCAGATAATACTCACATAAGTTCACATGCTGTGTATATGCAATGTACATAGATACAAACAGACACGGAATGAGATTTTACAAGTGAAATCACATGAACAAATAATACGCAATACACATATAATATATATATATATATATATATATATATATATATATATATATACATTGACAAACGCTAGCACAATGCACCGTACACACATTCAAAATCATGCATAAGCCGCGATAACAACTCTAGATTATGAACAAATAAAGGATTGGTTTGTGAACTTACGTGATTGATTCGTCGATTAAAGGATTTCTTGAGAAGAAATTGCGCTGATCTACTTGCCAACGCCGCTAGAAGAATTGTGAGAAGGAATGAATAGCAGTTTAGAAAGAATGAATAAGGGTTTCGAAGTAATGAAAAGTAAAAACGGTCCGCTACACTGTCTAGCGGACGGTGTGATAAGGACAAAGTAACAGTCACAGGACTGATGTGATAACTGATTTGACGGAAACAATCATCCGCTAGACAGTGTAGCAGACGACTTTTTGGCTGTCAATGTGGGGCCAAGAAAGCCGTCCGCTACACAGTGTAGCGGACGGGGGAGCAGGGGCAAGATGGTAAAAAGGTCCGTCCGCTACACTGTGTAGCGGACGACTGACAGCGCCGTAAAAATAAAGGATCTAGGTCGTCCATCCCTTCGGGATGGACGGCCAGATCACGCTAGCAAGATCTCATATTTTTCTAGCGTTCTCAACGGATCAGCTCCCATATATATATATATATATATATATATATATATATATATATATATATATATATATATGAGTTTTTATATTCATATTAGAGAGTAGTTTTGAAGATACAATAGCCAATATATTAAATCCTAATAAGTTAGTAAAATGATAAGGTTGAGTTTATAATTATTAGAATTAGTGTTTGAATTTCAAAGAGATAATTGTCAAAAAAAAAAGTCTTAATAGATTAGTATATTGATTAGGGAGAACATTAGTATGATTAGAACTAGTTTTTAAATTGAATAAGACTTACTAATATAGAAGTTAATTTATCTTAAAATAAGGATCTGGTTACGTGTCATAAAAAGAAGCGATGACGTGTCGCGCAAAAAAGTTATCAATACCTTTCTTGCTTATTATATATTATATAGATGTCTATCATGGTCAATCAAAAAATTATTTGCATAATGTATACCTTTTATAGAATTTTTGTAAACAAATTAAGCATAGGCCATAAGTTTGCATAGGACCTCAAGGCCAAAAAGGTACCAATATTTTTAATTAATAGTTAAAATTGCAAGAAGAATAAAGCATATTAGGAAGTCCAATAGTTAAAAATGTGTACGATTTAAAGTTATACATCAAACATACTACTCTATCTAATGGCATCTAAATATTATGTGTTTTTTGGATGTAATCCTTGTTTTTCAAATCTAATCAATTTTTCCGGATTAATTAAGGCTATATAATCTAAAACAAAACCTTTTTAGTACGCAGTTTGAAAACAAACTTAAATCATTCTAAACCCCACCCCACTTAGCAATATATTCTAAAACCACACAGCACACACTCACGTCCAGAGTCGCACATCCATGGTATATTCACACTACATCTTTTCATCATTACTATTGACCACCATCGATTAACTCCAATCGATAAAATTTGCCCACGTCGAAACCCCTGTTTGGGGTCCTCCAATGCCATTTATATAAATAGAAGAGTTAAATACATTTTACTACCTTGCAATTACATGATAATTCACTTCAGTAGTCAAGTGTTCAATTTCGAAACTTAAAACCAACTCTTTATTTAGACAGTAAGTGAGTACCTCATCCGCATTCCATCCAAATCAGGAGTAGAGCTCGATCAATAACTTCCCTTATTAGGGCTAAATTCGTCAAACGCATAAAGAAATTAAATTAAAACAAAAATGAAAATGATGTAAAAAAGTCCAGAAACATATGGATCTCTTTTACTTCAAAAAGATAATCGGTACACCCTTCCTTAGCCACCAAACCAAAATTGCAACCGAACTCCCCACCACCAGGTTTAACAGAAAAATCGTCGCCCACCAATGTTGAAAAAATCATCGGTACACACTATCGTTCACTAAGGAATTTGATTTCCATGGGTAGCAATGTTGAAGAAATATGATTTCGTTGTGCAAGAAGTATTTGAAAAAGAAGTGGCAGGTTTGAAAATAGGGCTCAAATTTGTAGTGAGAACCTAATTCCTAGTGATTTACGTCTACAGGTCTTACCCGGCCACTAGCCTCTTCCCCAGCCACCGCCCCTTTGCCCGGTGACACACACACACACACTCTTTTGATCCCCTCACCCCCTACCATACCCCAAACTAGAACACCACCACACACTTGCAGGCCCACACCCATAAACCACCACATTTGACCCCCCCTTCGCCCGACCCCCATCTACCATTGACCACTACATAAACCCTACAAAAACATGCACCTATATAGGATACACACACAACCCATGTGAGGGTGTTAATCCTGATGGCTGCGTCTTGTGGTAGAGGTGTTGGTTATGTGGGGCTTGGGGTGTGGCGGCGGCGGCAGCAAAGATAGAGTGGGATGATGAAGAAGAAAACGGAGACAAAGAAAGGAGAGAATGAAGAGAAGTGGGTTAAAGCACTTAAAAAAGACACCGAGGGTAAGGCTGAATCCTAATGTACACTCTCTTTATTGTTATCCATAGTAAAAGGAAAAGAAGGGAGAATTAGAGAATGAAGTGGTAGAACTACGTGCTGAGTTAAAGTTGTGCAACATAGCCCTTGCCAAAAGCACAATGGGTGGCATGGAAAGATTCCAAGCCCGTAAGAAGGAGTGGACTACCTAAGCTAAGGCTTATGGTGGAACGACAGATGCAAGCGCATAGAAAACTTTGTATGGTGAATGGAGCATTGCCTTGAGGCTCTCAATATTAGGACAAGAGCGATAAAGTGCAAGTCACAACATTATACCTTAAAGACAATGTAATGCTTTGGTTTAGGCATTGGACTACTGACAAGAGAAAGGTACATGCAAGATTGACTTGGAATGACCTCAAGAACGAAAAGAAACAGTTCTATCCTTAGAAAATTGAGTTCGAGGCATATCACAAGCTAAGGAGGTTGAGGTAGACAAGTTTGCTACAGGAATATGTCAAGGAGTACTGGGAAACCATCTTTGAACTCCTCGACATGGCCGACAGGGAAGCACTATACAGAACAAGAGTTTTGACTTCGTAAGGTAGAGGACCATATATCTATGCTTGCAAGAGCTAAGAAGGTAGTCGAGTTCAAGAAGGAAGAACTCCACATGAGTACAAGGTGGGACAAAGACAAGAGTCCCAAGAAGGATCATGACAATGGTTAGGGATACGACAAAGGACACGATAGGGGATAAGATAGGGAAATGAGCGACAATGGGGGAAAGAATCATCGCAGGGGGTGGAAGCACTACTGAGAAGCTATGCCTACTAGATCAAAGGAAAAAAAACATTGGGTGCTTTGTATACAATGGACCTCATTTTGCTCGGGATTATCCACAAAAGAAGGCCTTGAATGTCATTGTGAAGTCCAAGATGAAACATATGGAGAACTCCTCAAATAGGGAAGATTAAAGATGATACATACCTTTCCCTGTAATGTTCGGCCCTTGATGATACATGCAGTTGGCATGGATATCGCATCCCTCGGATAGGATAGCTGGTGTAGGGGTAGGGGCAACTTGGGGATCATGCCCTTCCATGGTAAGTATTCAAATGTCATGGCCAACGGGGCATTTAAAGAGCCGAATTTCTATCGTGGTCCACTACTAGCTTCCCATGACACCACCTGTTGTGACCCCACATTATTGACGCCATTCGCACTTGTTGGCTTTAACTAGGCATTTGAACTCTTCACACCTAGCATGTATCCTCCTGGCTTAGTCTCCCTAGACATGGTTCCTTTGTTCACTATATCTTCTATTTGTGTAAGGGATCCCATCAAGGTTTAAAGAATGTGTGGTAGTGTTGGTAAATATACTCGTGGTTTGACAACAGGTTCATTTTCACTATGTTAATCTTCTCTTCTTTCCAAGGGCGGTTGATGATTTGGGAAGCCTTGTTTCTCTAACAGAGACTGATTCCTTCGCCTCCTGCTTCGAGATCTCTAAATCTCTCTGGGTGATGTATGATACTGATCAAAAAATTCTAGTACTACATCTTTCTGCATCCTTATACACCCTTGAGTAATCGAGGGCAAGAAACCATCGAGCAATGGCCCCTGCCACCAAAGTCTAGTGAAAGAACTGGATTAACTAGTTTTGGTTAACTCCATGAAGAACTAATGCACACATGTACATCTTCAAGTGAATCCTTGGATTTGATGTCCCATTGAATTTGTCCATATCGGGCATCTTAAATGGTAGGCAAAGGCTACCTTTCGATTCCAAGGAAGGGCACTGAGATCCATTGGGTCGTTCGCTCGCTCTTCTCATACAAGTAATCTGTGACTCTAACGCAGCTACCTTTTCTTTCTAATATGAGATTCATGTCTTCCTTTAGTCATTTGATTCATACTACCAATTAACTTTGTTCATGGAGTCTTCCCTTGTTCATCTCCCTATTCATTCTCCTTCTTGTTCTTTTGCTCATTCTTCATGCGTTCATTCCTTCCTTGAGAAATTGTAGTTCTTTTTATGGTCTTTGCATGCTCAATAGCCAGAACAGTGAAGTTGGCTTGAAAATCTCTTTGTAGATGCCCAAGGATTTGGATAAGGTCACTCACTTGAGGGTTTTCTTCGGCTGTTAGAACTTGTTCGAGCTTCTCAGATGAATCGGGCAGTTTAAGTAATTACAAAACATAGTTGCGGACAAACCGTCAGATATACCTTTTGGGTTTACCTTTCTGTTTGTCAGTGCATGTTTTAATGATGGGGAGATACCTTGGTGACTGGTTTGATGGCCTAAAAAATGTGGACAGGTAGGAACCATATGGCAAATTCCTTTAGGGTTTACGTCTGGTTAATCAGTGGCCAATATTTTTTGTTATTTTGAGGACACTAAATCGGCCGGCTTGATCATGCACAAAGATGTTCACTGATAAACCGTCCTGTTAACCTGGCAAGTTAACCGGTTAGTTGATCTGAGACACATTTTTCGTGCTTTTAATGGGAGTAGCGGCCAATTCTATGGAATACCAGCTGGTTTCTCAGCCGATGTACCATATTATAGGCAGGTACCCCTATTAAAGTTAGACAGTAAAAAATGGTAAGGTGTCTGATTTCTCCAACTTCCTGCTTAACTTAAAATATATTCTTCTCACTCTTAACTTAGGCAATAAATAATGAGTGGTCATTAGTAGCATACACAAGTTATTTAATATACTAAGATACCAAGAAGCTGTACTAGGCCTTGGAGGTGAAATTACAATAAAAAAAATTGCCTCGCAACTAGGACGCTCAAGGGTTTCACTTGTTGCCCTCGAATGGATGGGCTAGGACAATGCATGTGTGAGTATAAATGAAAAATACAAGTCACACACACACACACACACTATACAATAACATAAAATCAACGACATAAGAAACCAAGAATCAGAAAAGTAATTTGAGTCTAGTCCTCTTATTATGTTCCTAACAGAGCACCACTGTAGCAAAGCGCTTTCGAAAAAGTATTGCCGGAAAGGCCTAAAAATGCCACGTCATCATCTTATTTTTGTCATTGGCAAAGGAAATGAAAGAAGCAAAAACCCTAAATGAATCTAAATTTCCAACAAAGGTGGCTAATTGAACGTATTTAATGATGGGTCCGGAGACTAAGTTATACAATCGAAAGGTGTTTAAGAACTCTCTTGTACCCTAATTGGTCTCTACTACACTTTTAATCATTTCCAATTTTTACGTCCCAGATGTAACAAACAAAAACATGTGCATAAAAAAGCCCAAACTATCTTAGAATCTTGTTTGACCCAACATCAGAGGTCAAATGGCATTTGTTCCTAGCTGGACAAACTGCGATAAAAATCATGTAGTTTGAAAGAGATAGGAGGCAACCTAAATCTCGGTCTTTATTTCCTAAATGGACTCAACTCCTTCTAGTCTAGTGGGCTTAGAACTCTAAATAACTACCACTTCTAGTTGTCTTACAATTCTAAATCAAATAAACTTCTAATTTTGGTAGAGTTTTAGTGCTTCTAGACTTCCATCTCTATCAAGACTACAATTTCTTATGTTCATATTTTTTTCCTTTTTTTTAATTGAAATCCAGTCGGGGGGAGCGGAAAATGAATCTAAGACTCTTAACCTAGATTTTTACCTTGAAATGGAATATGTGAGACTAGCAAATAATAACTCGAGATTTAGCTCACCTAGACTGCTTGATACGATGTTGAGATGAATCCACAATGTGAGTAGACCTACTAAAGGATTACAAACGAGGATGGGACAAGAAATGAAGTAGAAATGCCTGTATTCTCACAATTTTGGCAGAATTTTCTCTCCTTACCATGAAGTCCCTTTTCCTGTTGTCGAACTGATCTATTTGTAAAGGCCTGGGGCGATGGGAATGATAATGCAGACTTTCTTTTCATGCTAAATACTTCTAAATAAGGATAATAACTAAATTAAGTTAAAAAGTCTAAAATACCCTTTATCGGTCGGTTAATCTTAATGAAATTCTCTACCGACCAGTTTAATTGAAATAGCTGATTTTACCCCTTTATCATATAAAATATTATCCTAAATCAAGGGGGATAACCACCTTTAAAGGTGTCCGATGGGTCGGGCTTGGGCCAGCCCAGCCCTAGTCCAAGCTCTTGAAAATTCAG
Organism: Escallonia herrerae; assembly: GCA_033070095.1. Taxonomy (NCBI): domain Eukaryota; kingdom Viridiplantae; phylum Streptophyta; class Magnoliopsida; order Escalloniales; family Escalloniaceae; genus Escallonia; species Escallonia herrerae. Next base: position 31,988 of record JAVXUP010003854.1, on the reverse strand, counting down.
GGCTGGGCTTGGGCCAGGTTCGGGCCGACCAATAAAAAACTATTTTTTAAAAGTCCTTTTTCATGTTTTTAATTTTGTAATAAAATTAAATTTATGATAAATTTGATTATAGGCCCTCTTCTTTCAATCCGAAGTTGGGACCGACATTTATAAACAAACAAATAAAGTTACGTGTATATTTTGTTATATAAATATAAAAAGTTAGTTGTCAAAAAAGTGAAGCATGTGCATATGTATTTTTTACTTTAAATTTATTATTTGTTTGAAAAGTATCCACGGGGACGATGAAAACTATATTTTGAGAAAAATACATTTCAAATTATTAAGAAAATAAAAAAAAAAGAAATTATCTAATCATTTGGAAGAACTTCAACGCTCGAATTACTGCTCTTTCTTTCATTAATTGGTTATCATGCGTTCGGTATTTTGCAGCAAAATAATCCTTCCAATAAATACATAACTCCAATGATTCAAGACTAAGAACACGATAAGTTTTTTTCATTTTATTTTCAAATTATTTAGGAATCACAATTATGTTGCTCATCTGATGACAATGAAGCGTAATGGTTTGCATATAAGCAAATTTCATTAAAAGAGGAAAGTGAAGAAGAACATGTACAAGTTTCTTCAGCTCTTGCTTGTTTTGCAACGACATTTTCAATTCCCTTCTGATACTTCCCATAATATATTTGACCGCTCTATGATGTAGCACACACCTGCACGTCAGCAGAACTTTGATAGTAGTTTTAAAAATTTTAAAACAACACACTCATAGAAGTTGTAAGCGTGTCTGACGCAGTTAACCCATAGCCCAACCTATTGCTGAAATTAAATACTTTACACCATACAACTTGAATTTAGGATCCAAATTAGTGATAATAGCAAATACTACAGGCAATTCCTCCCATTGTTTTATGAAATCTAATGTCCATTTTTTTCGGTATCTCACTAAAACTTTCGATACCTCTCCATCCATCTAAAACATTAGTCATTTTAAGTGTTTCTAGTATAACGAAAGAGGATGTGGGGTAGCACGTACCAGACAATAGAAACTTGGTTAGTAGGCAGTGAATATAACCTTTTTTGTATACCATAAGACGTAAAAGAGTATGATATGTGGAGTTTCACTTGTGGTGGACATCTGTAATAGGTCTCTTACGAGCTAGATTATATCAATACACAAAGCTTTAAATTACTGTATTCTCGGGCCTGAAGAATTGACAGACATAACATACCCTTAAAACCCATCTTGAACAACTAAATTAATTATATGGTAAACACATTGAACGTGATATTTTTGTCGATTTAGTACAAATTTGAGGTTTGTATTTAACAATTCAACAACATAATTAGTATTGGAAGCATTATCAAAACTAACACAAATTATCTTGTCACTTACATTAAAGGCGTTACATGCTTGGAGTATAATATCTGCAGCATGTGGATATGGAAAGATTTTCTTGTATGTAACCCAATTAGAATCAATCCAATGTGTCGTTACACTAAGAAATTAAGCATGGTATAAGGAGATCTCCAAGTATCAGACATAAGACTAACTTTACCATCAAATATTTTTTCATAATATTCATAAGCGCCGTTTAACAACATTATATTGTTTAAGTGCATCAGACCTCATAGTATTTCTGTAACCCTTGTTATACAAAAGGCTACACATAAGTATTCATACATCTAGTATACTTCTCATTATCAGAAAAAATAAAATTTTCCTTACGGTGCACAAGAAATTCAGCATGACCTTCTCTTTGTTGACGCGATTATAAAAATAACTAACAGTCAAACAATAGTTGAGTTTGGCTCTGATCAAGATGGCCTTGTGAAGATGCATATGGCATCCAATGCCTATCAAGATGTGAATTACCACTATCCCATGTAAAATATAAACAACATTTACTTTCAGCGTTGGGCACGCCATTAACCATAACCCTTGTAAATGCTCACAACACTTAGCTTTAAGCTTTCTTTTGGCCTTTTGTACTTCTGGCGGACTTGGGGCAGGATTGTCCGGTCCTTCCTCTCCATGAGTAATTATCGGGTGAAAATTTGGCGTAGGAGTATTAATGTTGCCAACAGAGCTGCGTTCTTGACTAAAATGTTGTTAATCTTGTGAATGCGTATATTGAAAATCAGGAATGTTTTGGTTAAAAGACAAAATGTTTTGGGTTTGTATACCCACTTCTAGTCGCTCTTGACTTTGTGTTGCTCGTGGTAATAGCGTTTTTGGCTATGTGATTTTAATAGTCTTGAATTAGACATATTTTTTAAAATGCGCGACAATAATAAAAACCAAAACTGATAAGATTAATTAAGTAGTAAGAGAATAAAAGTACTAAATAATACTGTTTAGTCAAAATGTATCGACTAATAATTAAATAATTCTTGTACTTGAAAATTTGAGAGGTTAGTACATAGTGACAAATAAGAATGCACAAGAAAACTTGTAGAATATAGATAACAGATAGTTGTGAATTGGTGTGAAAAATGTAAAGGGAATGAATCAACTTATAGATTTTTCAAACCTCGCAAAAGGCCAAGATACTCTAAAAATTGTAGTTTATAGTTGTTGGGAGGGTAAATTTGTAAAAGTGTATAAAAGAGTTGTTGGAGTAAGGTTAGACGAAAATAACAAGCAAGTCGTTATATAACTATTGGAGGGGTAAAAACATAATTTTCAAAAAAAATTGGCCATTAAGCGGGAGGGAAAGGTGGGAAGAATCTGAAAATTTTGAATTTAAGCGAGTTGGGCCGATCTTGGACTGGGCTTGGCCCGCACTATGACTTAGGTCAGCTTGGACTATAACAGGCCAGACTTTGGGCTTGGTTACGGGAAGGGCCGAAGGGTTGGGCTATTTTAGGGGGAAAAAGGAGCCCAATCGCAATCCAGGCCCTAGGCTTTTTGAATCTGCGCTTACACTAGTCTGGGCTTTTTCTAGGCCGAATCGAGCTGGCCCACGGGCCCCCGACCCATTTGACACCTCTAACCACCGCAACTTCGGATAAAATCCTTTAAAAACACATGGGATAAAACCGATTTTAGGAACCATCCCAAATCCTTTAGTATCGGTGTGCTTATTAGCGACTATTTGTGAAATGGGATAGTAGAACAACCCGTTTATAATTTTTCTAGCGCATAAATTGTCGTAAAATATATATTTTTAGACCATTTCGTAATAATAGAAGTTCGGATAAGAAAATTTAGCGACAAATGAAAGTATAGGGGTTTTTGTGATTTTTCCAGTTAGGGTTTTATACACACACATATGTGTGTGTGTGTGTGTATATATGTATGTAGGTGTGTGTGTGTGTATATATATGTATGTAGGTGTGTGTGTGTATATATATATAGACATATATATATATATATATATATATATATATATATATATATATATATATATATATATATATATATATACCCGCATTCCTTAGGCAGCCGTCAAGGCTTTCATCCCAACCTCGGCCGACCTACCTTGAGAGAGAAAGAGATATATTGAGGAAGAGAGATAGGAAAGACGGGACAAACAATTTTTCGGCGATTGAACTTCATTCTGGTAAGTTTTTTTTTTTAAAAGCTTTTCCCTCTAGCATTTAAATGGGAATGTGAGTGAATCGAAATGTTTCAGCCATGGAAGTCGTGGCTGTGCGTTTGTGTGACGGACTATGGGTGGAAAAGAGAGAGAAACAATTTTGCCATGGGGTTTCTGTGTATTTAGTGGTATGTGGTAAGTGTTGTTGTGGTGTAGTTGAGTACTGAAAAGGGATGGCTACGATTTTGAGAGAGAACATGTAACACCTCGATATAATTTAACTGATTAATTTTGATTTTTAAACGGCAATTTATTTCTTAGCATTAATGTACTTAGTAGCGACTTTTTTTGAAATATTTAACGTCGATTGCAATTAGTGGAATTTTATCGATGACTTTTAGCGACAAAACTTTATCTTAGCATCGGTATTTTTATTAGCCACTTTAAGCGACAATATTTTTTTAACATCGTTATACTTTTAGCAACGATTAGTGAAGCGGGGTAGCGTACAACTCGTTAAAATTTTCCTAGTGCATTATTCTATCATAAATAGTTATTTTGGACCATTTCGTAATAATAAAAAGTTGTGGGTACATTTTTTCAATAACTAACGAAACTTTAGGGGTTTTTGGAAATTGTCTTTTTAGGGTTTTATATATATACTCGCATACTATACAGTAGTTGTTTTTCCCCCACATCTTGTTCTCTAGTTTACGATCAAGTGAAAAGAGAGAAGAAACACACACACACACAGATATATATATACATATATATATATATATATATATATATATATATATATATATATATATATATATATATATATATATATATATATATATATATAGGGAGCTGATCCGTTGATAGCGCTAGCAAAATGGGAGATCTTGCTAGCGCGATCTGACCGTCCATCCCGAAGGGATGGACGGCCCAGATCGCGTATTTTTGCGGCGCTGTCAGCAGTCCGCTACACAGTGTAGCGGACCATCCTTTTTACCATTTTGCCCCTGCTCCCCCTCTGCTACACTGTCTAGCGGAGTACATAATTGGGCCCACGTTGACAGCCAAAATGTCGTCCGCTAGACAGTGTAGCGGACGACTGACTTTGTCATTATCTTACCGTCCGCTAGACAGTGTAGCGGACCGTTTTTCCCCTTCTTTACTCCGAAACCCTTATTCATTCCTTCTAAACTGCTATTCATTCCTTCTTCTCACAATTCTTCTAGCGGTGTTGGCAAGTAGATCGGCGCAATTTCTTCTCAAGAAATCCTTTATTCGACGAATCAATCACGTAAGTTCACAAACCAATCCTTTATTTGTTCATAATCTAGAGTTGTTATCGCGGCTTATGCATGATTTTGAATGTGTGCGAAACGCTGCATTGTGCTAGCGTTTGTCAATGTATCTATACATATATATAGATTATATATGTGTATTGCGTATTATTTGTTCATGTGATTTCACTTGTAAAATCCCATTCCCGTGTCTGTTTGTATCTATGTACATTGCATATACACAGCATGTGAACTTATGTGAGTATTATCTGATCACATGCTAGCGTTGACTGTGCTAGCGTTGTATGTTTGAGAATGTTTACGCTTCCAACCTTGCCGTTTTGCATAATTTCAGTTGCGAAAAATGGATTTCAACCCTGGACCAGAAGATCCGTCCGTATTATACGACCAAGCAAACCATATCAGTACGCTCATATGGGATGGTGGAGTAAGATACTTATTTTATCAACTTTGTTATTCTTGGGAACGTTGTATATCGTTTAATTTGCTTAAATTGTATTTATTAATTCGTAGGAAAGAGCACTTCTCAACACGGTAGAAGTATCCGATAATTTTAAAGAATGGAAATTGAACAGAACCCAGAAAAGATTACTGCGTGGGATTGGGTTTGGGATTTTCACGCGTGGGCAGATCTTTCAACAACTTGACCGGCACTTAATAGGTGCCCTTGTTGAAAGGTGGAGAAGTGAAACGAATACGTTTCACTTCCCTCTCGGAGAGCTGACAATTACCCTAGAAGATGTAGGGTTCATCTTAGGGTTACCGGTGACGGGGCGGCCGGTAATAGCTCCTCCGTCGGAAGCAACGAATAAGAGGACCGCTAGGGACTTCTTTACTTCGATACCCCAGGATCAATTTAGCACTGGTGGTATCAAGTTGAAATGGTTGGTAGATACCTACAAGGTTCTGCCGGATAACTACACGGATCAGATGCTTGTGCTGTACACACAAGCTTTCCTCTTGTGGGTGATGGGGGCAATTCTGTTCCCAACAACGTCGAAGAATACCGTCAGCGTCAAATATTTACCGTTGTTGGGTAACCTGCTGGAGGTTGGGGATTATGCCTGGGGAGCCGCAACTCTTGCGTACCTGTACCGAGCATTGCACAAGGCAACGAGGCCCGACTCCAAAGCGATATGTGCATGTCTCTCGCTATTGCAGGTATATCATACAATTCTTGATTACTCGCTCGTTTCTTTTTTTTTTGGGTTGAATTGACAATAAAATTTGACGATACTTTATTTAATTTGTCTTTGCTCTCAGGTGTGGTCTTATGAACACCTTGCTACCGGCGCACCCACGCGTAGGGACGGAACCGATAATGTGTGGCCTCGGTTGTGCGCCTGGGAGTACAGCCGGAAGGACAGCCACTACCAGAGGAGAGACGATCCCCATCACAACATTACGTACTATCGGGGGGAGCTCGACTCGTTATCTCCTGGCCAGATGCGATGGGCACCGTACAAACATTTGGCGCGACGGGTGGGAGAGTCGTTCGTCTTCACGCTCTCCGGGTTGCAACGCACACCCCTGATCCACTTCGAGGTCGCAGAGTGGCAGCTGCCAGATCGCGCTATGCGCCATTTTGAGTGCCTGCAAGGGTTGCCAGCAGGCGCGCCGGATATGAGGCTTAACAGGAACCCACCGGGTGTCCCTCGGTTTGGCAAGGCAAATGCGCACGACTTGTGCGCACGAGAACTTGAGGTTTGGGATTCCTGGCAGGACACGCTGGCGGCCATTGTGTCGGAGCCTGACCCCGTGATCAGCATCGAACAGTACAATGGGTGGTACTACCGCATCACCCGGAGGAGAGTAGCTCCAGTAAGGTTTGAACGCGGGGAGAAGTACCACCCTAGGGGTCAGATCGATGAGCACATGGCATACAATCTGGTAAGTTGGCCAATAAGTGCTTTAATTGAACTTGATGATTCTAACTGTGTATGAAGTTACTTATTTATTATCTCTCTGGATGTAGGTTAATGCCTCGTTCGCCTTCTTCCAGAAGTTGCGCGAGCGGAAGGATTTGGTGGATGCAATGGGCGAGGAGCTTCGCCAACAGGCTGATGCGTTGGCGTATGGCTGCGGGAATTTTTTACACCAAGCATCGGGCCAGCCTTCCGGCGTCAGCCCGGGAATGGGTTATCCGGGGTGGCAGCCCCCATATGTGAGCGAGGGATACACCGATCCCTCGGGACAGACTTCGGGAGTGAGCCAGGGATATGGTGGTCCCTCTGTGCCAGGAATGGGTGGTGATTGGGGACAGCCAAGCACCATGGGCCAGGCTCAAGCGCCGTGGGAAGACTACAGTGTGCCCTCCTTCTCTTTGCTATTGGACTCGGAACCCCAACCCTTCTCTCAGAGTCAAGTCACGCAAGACTGGGGTTTCGGACACATCAGTCTGTCGGAGACACTGCCCATTGTCCCGTGGGCAGGACCATCTACTGTCGAAGGAGGGCAATATCCCCCGGTCGACCCCCCGGAAGGAGTGCAATATCCCCCCGTCGACCCCCGAGGGCAATATCGCAAAGGGCATCCAGTGAAGCCCCTAAAGCCGCATAAATGCCAAATAATCAGAGAGCGTTATTTTAGCGGCTTCCCCCGGGACAAAGCGTTGTATAGTGTGAATCATTCGGAGGGCATGGATTACACTTGCGAGTGGGGAGAAATGGCCTCCCTGGCTCCGGGTAGTTGGTTAGACAACGGTGTCATCTCCATATACGTGGAGATTCTGAAGGAAAGGGGTCGGGAGCGGCTGAACGAGTACCCGGCCGTTTTTTTGGTTGATGCCTTTTTTCATAGCCTCCTAGTGTCTGAATGGCATGAGTGGGTCGAGCAAAGGCGGAAGAAAAAGTTGAGCCAGTGGAGACCGTCCGCTAACCTACGAGCGTATCTTGCTAGGGATAGTCCAGTGAGCGCAAGTGTTGCCGACGTGTTTCTAATCCCATTTTTAGGGGAAAGCCACTGGTACTTGGTTTGCTATGAACCGGTGGAGAAAGTCGTATCGGTGATCGACAGTCTCCACGACGATACCGCCTTTATGCCTGTGCTGCAGATGTACAAAGCCCAGTTGGATTCAATGGTAATATTACGATTGTTGTTTAACAGTTATTGTAACTTGGCATAAATGTTAACTCGTGTCTTACGCCGTTTTGTGTTTCTTGCAGAATATATTTTGTGCAATGGTCAATGGTGTCCGTGGTAACCCTGTACCGGCGCGGCCAAAGCTCGATTGGCGACTGAAGAAGAGGAGGCCCAAGCAACGTAACACTTCGGACTGCGGCGTTTTCCTTTGCATGTACATGGATTACATTTGCCGGTCCGAGAGCCTCAAGGCGGCGGTGGGGAGCCAAGCAGAAGTAGACACCTTTAGATATAGAATGGCTTGGCAAATTATGAAAGGCCGGCCTAGAGCGGTTACGTATATTGTAAATCCGGCAAATGCTGAGAATCCCTCCCAACATGATTCCCCCGTTGACATTGTACCATTACACTTTCATTTTTTTTTAATAAATTATGAATATTTAGAAAGCTCTCATTGATTTGTGTTGAAGATTATTGATTGATTGTTTTGTCTGATTTTCGTTGAAGATGATTTGAGTTTGGTCTTTTTGGCTCTCATTGAGAATGATTGAAAAGCAAAATCTGTCCGTTAGACAATGTCGCGGACAGTGGGGGAAGTGAATTTTCTAAGTGTTGGGTTAAGACAATCTGCTGGTTTTTCCGCTAGACAATGTCGCGGACGATGGGGGAGGGGAAAATTTTCGAAGTGTTGATATAAGGCATTCTGCTGGACCGTCCGCTAGACAATGTCGCGGACGGTGGGGGTGGGGAAAATTTTCCAAGTGTTGATATAAGGCATTCTGCTGGACCGTCCGCTAGACAATGTCGCGGACGGTGGGGGTGGGGAAAATTTTCCAAGTGTTGATATAAGGCATTCTGCTGGCCCGTCCGCTAGACAATGTCGCGGACGGTAGGGGTGGGAAAAATTTTTCCAAGTGTTGATATAAGGCATTCTGCTGGCCCGTCCGCTAGACAATGTCGCGGACGGTGGGGGTGGGGAAAATTTTCCAAGTGTTGATATAAGGCATTTTGCTGGACCGTCCGCTAGACAATGTCGCGGACGGTGGGGGTGGGGAAAATTTTCCAAGTGTTGGTATAAGGCATTCTGCTGGACCGTCCGCTAGACAATGTCGCGAACGGTGGGGGTGGGGAAAATTTTCCAAGTGTTGATGTAAGGCATTCTGCTGGACCGTCCGCTAGACAATGTCGCGGACGGTGGGGGTGGGGAAAATTTTCCAAGTGTTGATGTAAGGCATTCTGCTGGCCCGTCCGCTAGACAATGTCGCGAACGGTGTGGGTGGGGAAAATTTTCCAAGTGTTGATATAAGGCATTCTGTTGGCCCGTCCGCTAGACGATGTCGTGGACGGTGGGGGTGGGGAAAATTTTCCAAGTGTTGATATAAGGCATTCTGCTGGACCGTCCGCTAGACAATGTCGCGGACGGTGGGGGTGGGGAAAATTTTCCAAGTGTTGATATAAGGCATTCTGCTGGCCCGTCCGCTAGACAATGTCGCGGACGGTGGGGAAGTGAAAATATTTGCTGGTCTGTCCGCTAGACAATGTCGCGGACGGTAAGGGTGGGGAAAATTTTCTCAATATCGATAAACAATAAATAACGTACGATTCACAATCAACGATCTCAATATATTGAGGGTATCTCAAACGGCACAATTAAGTGAGAAACAATTTGGAAACACAATGAACATGTATACAATAAATTTGGTTATTAATAATAAATTAGGGTTCACATTGGGGGAAAGAAATTTTTTCACAAGCGCTTCGATCAAAGATTACAACTTGAAAATCCCACCAGCCAAGGTGTTCAAACACTACAAAGTCCCCGAGTTCGAGGCCATGCTGGCGCACGAAGACGTTCCAACCCTCTGCGAATTATGAAACAGACATTGTGAAACAAGACCTGTGTAGAAATAGACTACGCTTAACAATCAAATGGTATTTCTAACTGAAAATATTATCTAAAAATTACTTTGGCGAATAGACCAATTTAGGATGACAAACATACCGTATGCATAACCCCTGAAAGTGTCTCCATATTAACAATTATTAATTTACTGAACATAACAAATCAAAATTACTAAGATAAATAGACGAATTCATCATGCCAAAAAATTGAATTAAACTATAATTTTATTTAGAGTTAACAAATTACACCTTTTTTATGAACATCATGTCTAGAACATCACAAATTGAAGAATAGAGTGACAAATTTCTAGAACATAAAAAAAATCTATACTTTTTTGTCCGAACAAAATAAAATTATATTTTACCATTCAATCCATAAAGAAAACTTCATCATTCGCAAACTTACCTTACTTGAGTGAAGCTAAGTTTTACTCGAAGCTTGAAGGGAGCAGAAAATTGTAGCGAGTCCGAAGGAGGAGAAGAAAATTGTAGCTTGAGGAATTCTGACAACCCGTCGTGTGTAGAAATAAAGGTACAAACACGTCGTAATGTGTCAGCTGTGTCAATTGTCCGCTACATTGTCTAGCGGACGACATTTTGGCTGTCAACGTGGGCCCAATTATGTACTCCGCTAGACAGTGTAGCGGAGGGGGAGCAGGGGCAAAATGGTAAAAAGAATGGTCTGCTACACTGTGTAGCGGACTGCTGACAGCGCCGCAAAAATACGCGATCTGGGCAGTCCATCCCTTCGGGATGGACGGTCAGATCGCGCTAGCAAGATCTCCCATTTTGCTAGCGCTATCAACGGATCAGCTCCCATATATATATATATATATATATATATATATATATATATATATATATATATATATATATATATATATATATATATATATATATATATATATATATATATATATATATATATATATATATATATATATTGCAGCAATTCACACATAAAAACACTGAAAATGTCAAGAGGGCTTACTAAAATTCTTCGCTACTTCGCGGGAGTCCTTGACGACCTTCACTTCTTCTCTCCCTGTGTGTGCGTGCATGCGTGCGTGTGTGTGTGCATGCGTGCGTGCGTGTGTGTGTATGGTGCAATGGTCTTCAGCCATGAGGGAGTCAATTGTTAGAAAAAGGGAACCATGGTAGCTGCGGTGGTAGTGTGTGATCGTGAAGGGGTAGCAGTGAGTAGAAGCAGATGAGGAGGATGCGGGTTAGAGAGAGAAACAGCCATGAGGGAGCAAGAATGGGGCTTCATGGTTACCCAAAAACCAGTGTAATTTGTGTGTGTGTGTGTGTGTGTGATGGGTTAATGAAGAGATAAGTTTGCAGAGTGCACTCCATGGAGATACAGTTAATTAATCATGTAAAGTAAAGGGAAGTGTTTTCATTTCATTTATTTTCTTCATGTAAAAGTAGTATACATACACGAGTGATGACAGAGACAAGGAGGGATAAATGTGGGGGTGCATGAAAAATTATTTATTTGTTTGTGTGCACCATTGCTATTACAGCAGTGAAGGTGGGGCCATATGTGTGTATACACTGGTGGAGTGGATGGATAGTATATGGGTGAGGAAGTGTGTGAAACTCGCGCGTAAGTTGGTGGGATCACAGTGTCTTTGTATTTGTGAATGGAATGAGAGTTTATGTTAGTAGTGGAAGAGGAAGAAGGCTTTAATGGGTTGTGTGTGTGGGTGCCTTTCTTTCTTTTTTTTTGTGTGTGATGTGAGGATGTGTTTATGTATTAGAGTGAGTGTAAGGAGAGAAAAAGGGAAAGGGCTGCCATGATTGACTTTAAGAGTGCTGAGTGATTGTAACAGATGATGATGAACAATGATGGGTTTATGCTGTGAAGTGATACACTGTGCTTGTATAGTTGTATAACGTGACTGTTCGATATCATGCACTTGTCAAAAAATGATGAAACTTTATGCGAAGGATTTTAAGGCAATATTAGAATTTATATTAAAATTTTGTATTTTTCTGATATCGTTTGGTATTTTTAATATTTTTTGTAATTTTAGTTATTTTAAAATTTGTTCAGAGCCTTTAAAATTTATATTAAATTATGAAAGAATTTCAGTAACATTTTTGTATCACGAGGACAAACCAGTTTCATTTTTGTAAATTTTAGAGTTGAATTTCTATTATTATCCATACCGTACTTGATTTAGCTAAACGAATGATTTTAAGTTGGTTTCGACACTTTTTAATCCTTGATTTTAATTTCTATATTATCCTTGTATATTTTAAAGCTATTGTAAAATTTATGGGACTTTGATTTGAGCTAAAAATATTAATAACTATTTTTAGGTTTTTCTTGTATTTAAAGATATTATTTTAATTCAAAAATACTGAAAATTTCAGAAAATTCATATTTTGACTTTTATAATGTTTTAAGCTATAAAAGTATTTTGTTATAATTTACTATGTATTTTGGAGTATCGTTATGCATTATAGAGTGCATAAGAATTTCAGTTAAGTTAACTATGTGCGAGTTCCGCTTTGAGTTGAGTGATTTTTGGAGCTAGAAGTGAGCATTATTTTGGTAGTGAATATTAGGTTTATAGGATATTAGACATAGATTATGTTCTAACAAATAAATTTTATCAATCTAGATTTATTCAAAGGATTATTCATCGAGGTTGTGTAGTATTGCTTAGCTTGGATCGAGGTAAGGAATTATATCTAAATCCTACTTGATCGTTCTAAATTCAAATGTTGTATTATGACAGATTTATGGAACTACATTGATTCGATTTTATGTTTGATATAAAAGATATTTTGAAACTGTTCATGAAACTTTAATTGGAGCCTGATAGCGATCGTTTGAAATTCGTTATTCTCATCTATTTATTTAATTCCATCATTGTAAAATATTTTAAATTTTGTTTAAATTCCTTGAGTATAGACATGAGTTAGTAAACCTGCGAGTTATAGAGATGGTCTGTATTGTTGGAGTTATAAGGATGGTCTATTGGTTGGGTTAAACTAGTACATAGATAGACTAGTCAGTGTACATATGTATATGTAAAGCGTATCACTGTCGGGGTGGCTTTGCTACAGCGTACTACTCATGTTCAGTGTTATCTATTTATGTTTTATTGCACTTGAATAGTTTTGAAATGTTTATTGCACATAAAGTGTTTTGAATAACTGTTAATTGAGGGACTGAGTTAATTCTCGTCCCTATGTTTATATCGAAAAAATTGAGATTTCATTTAAAAGTGTTTCAAAAAATATTGTTTGACTTGAATGTAAAAATCGTTTCAATCATTAGTTTATGTCGAAATACTGTGTTTTATTGAAAATACTCTTAAAAAGTTTTCAATTGACTCTATATGAAAAAATGTCCCTATCTTTTTATTGTTTTTTAATCTTTGATCAACCTTATTAGGCTCTCAAAAACTCACTATCCTTTGACTTTCCTTTCCCAGGTGATAGCCAGCATTAGGTTAAGGTTGCCGGCACGGATTAGAGCTGAGCATAAGGAAGTGAATTTAATTTTTAATATTAATCATTAAGACCCCTGCGCGGGTAAACTTCTCTAACTTGTTGATTATATTTAAATTGATTTGAGGAATTGTGATGATTAGAAGCTCGTTTTCATAGTTAGATATTTAAAATTGAGGTTTTTATGTCATTAAGTGGTGATTGTTTTAACGCTCCGAGTGTTCAGGGTGATAATGCTCCAAAAAGTCCGGGTGTTAAAACTTTAAAATTTCGGGGTGTTACAGAACAACCGTGGATGCTATGTGTAATTTGGACGGGAGAAGAGAACCCTACTGCCGTGAGGCAATGGGTGTAGTATAATATGTAGTGAGATATGTGTATGTGTGAATATGTGAGTATAGAATGATCCATGATCCTGTGTATGCATGTGTGGGTGAAGAGTGCTATTATGTGTGTTTGGGCATCTGCTGGTGTATATATTTTGATGTGAGTATGGCTGTGTAGAAGTGGTGCAGTGGGGTGTATGTATTATAGTGTAAAAAGCATGAAAACTTTGTGGGTTCAAGGCTGCCATGGCCGTACCTTTTTGGTGTGGATTTAGTGGTGTTTGTGGGTGCTTGTGTACATGTGGGTGTGGAGAGATTGAGAGCAGGTTGTGTATTTAGATATCTACGTGGGTAAGTGTAATAGGAAAGAGAAGAGAGGGTGGGAAAGAAACCCACTGCCCTACTATGAGGTGCAAGCTGAGTGTTTATGTGTGTGCTATGTATGCGCGTTGTGTGTGTGGGGGGGGGGGGGCGTGAATGATGTGAGCATAGCTGGGTATTGTGTGATCACAGTGAGTGGATGTGAAGGTGGTTGGTGGGTGTACTATATATTTATGGGATAGAATGAGTGTGTCTGTGTATTGTGTGCGTGAGTAATGCATGTATATGTGTATTTACATATAGGTGTGTGAGCGTATAAAAAGAGAAGAAGGAAGAGGGAGATCCACTGCCTCAAGGCAGATGGGTGCATATTATATATGTGTGCAAGTGTGCTTGAGTGAATGAATGTGTGTGTGGTGTGTGTATAAGTGAAACTTTGTGAGTGGTTAAAAATATTGTAAGGGTTGAGTGCAGAGAATTAAGGAGAGAGTGAAGTGGATTGAGTTCAATGTTGTACAGTTGTAACATGTGCTTACACGGGTGTACCATGAATTCGTATTGCGGTTGACACGTGAATTGGGTAGTATACGATGACCGTTAGCATGTCAAATTTTACTGTAGAATACTTTAGGATAAGTTGATTTTTGAAAAAAAATTGTAATTTTCTGAAAAACGTATGTATTTTAAATTTTTTGAAAATTCAGATTTGTAAAAATATTTTGAAGCCTTAAAACTCATGAAAAAGTTCTAAAATTTTTTAGTAATGTTTCTACAGTATAAATGAGTCCCATTTAAAGTTTGGTGATTTTTAGAGTTGAGTTATTATCATTTTTGTATCGCATCGAATTTAATAAAAAGAAAAATAAAGAAATAGTTTAAATGCCTTTTTAATTCTGATTTTTAATTTTATAATTTTTACGCATATATTAAGGATTTTTCAAAAATTATGAGTCTTTATTTCCAACTAGAAGCAATTTTGGCAATTTATGGGCTTTTGGTGTATTTAAGGAAATTATTTTTAATTCAAAAATATTTTAAAAAATTATATTTTTATTCAGTATTAAGCCATAAAAAATGTTTAATGAGCATTATGATTATTTCTGGGATATTTTTGAGCCTCGAGGAATATGACGCATTTTCGAGTTAGGTTAGCCGTTCCGGGTTGAGGAATAACAATGTTGTGGGTAGTTATATTAGGTTTATAATATAATAGTGTGCATAGTGTTCTAATAAGTGATTTGTTAACCTAGTTTAATTCTGAAGATTTGATCAATGGCGTGTTAACTTCATCTCACTTGGATCGAGGTAAGGGATTTCTTCCGAAACCCAATCTCTTCTATTTGATCACGTGAATATTTTTCTAAATTATTATTGAAGTTTCATTGGACTCAATTATAATAGTTGTGAAAATGCATCGATTGCCTCAATACCATGTTTTGAGCCTTACACATTTATTGAAAATCCTATTTGGTGCTCCGTATTTTTATTTCTTGTTGTGTATCTATTTAATCATTGTATTATCGATTATTGCATTCTGCATATTGACATGAGTTAGTGTATTGAGGGGTTATAAGGATGGTCTGTATCGAGGGTGATATAAGGATAGTCTGTTATTGTCGGGAGTTGCTCGTATCTTAATGGTCTTGCTAGTGTTCATATGCATATGTAACCATAATAGTTAGTTAACACTGTCTGTGTGGCTTTGCTAAGTGCTACCCTGCACTGCTTGTGTGGCTTTGCATTACACTCATGTTTAATATCATCTACATCATTTCAGTGTAATTGGAATTTGTTACCATCTACATCTGGTTTAGTTAAGGGATTGGGTTAAATCTCTTCCCTCTTGTTTTGAAATGAATTTGATAACTATTGTATTCCTCTTTTTGGATTTTTTTTGAGCGACCTTACTGAGCTCTCAAAAGCTTACCCCTTTTTCTGTTCCTTTCTGCATGAAATAATCGTCAGTAAGATTCCAGAACTAATAAGCTTGATTATGGAGTTAGCTTAACATTTTCATTATTTGTTTATTTAAGCCCCTGTGATGGAACCATTGTGTAACTTAATAAATTAAGCACTTTGAATTCGTCTTGTGTTGAGAACGATTTGACAAGATATCTGATTTATTGTAGAGCTCTGATGTGGATATTATTGAGTTTTTCTTAGAGGTATTGAAATGATTGATGAGTCGATCGATTGATTGGCTAATCCTCCGGAAATTCCGGGGTGTTACATGTGATGACCATAAATGAGTGATCGAACCTTAGTGGGAGAAGGTAGCTTCCTTTGCCCGCGATAAATACATGCACCAATCCTAAAGAAAGGTAAACTTTTGACTTATTTTATAAGGTCTTATACTTTCTTAAATTCTCTTTTCTTATATTCTGACTTAGATTCTCCAGCGGATCCCCATTCAAAGAGAAACTGCTATTTCCTTTGTGCTGTGCACACCTGCTCGTGAGCTATTGGCAATCCCTCATGATTTTCTTCACAACGCCAGCATTGTACGGTGAGCACACGAGGAAGGTGGACACACACACACACACACACACACACACACACACACACACACACACACACACATATATATATATATATATATATATATATATATATATATATATATGCTTGACTGGGTACTAGGACGGCGATTGGCATATGAGTAAAGAGCTAAAAGGTGAGACCTCTGATTATAATTGAATGCACATTTCACGTGGTTTTGAAGTTGGCCATATTTCCAACAATAAATTGCTAGGGGAAAATCTTGTTGCTTGTAGTCTAGAATTTCAAAGCACTTACTTCGTTAACCTTTGAAAGGAAGTTATCCTCTTAAAGTTATAACAGATTAAAAAGTATTAGATACTCGATGTGGTAATATATAGGCATATTGGTGAGTTAGGCGTCATGGTTGCAGAGTGTACCAATGAGGATGTTGGGTAGTAAAAGGGGATGGTTAACAAGCTTCAATAATTTAGTCATGTTCTTGGGCAAGTCAATATCCCACCTCCATTATGTGTTAGAATGTGTCGAGCTACATGCAATAGATACGTTATGTGGGGAGGGGTGACTTCTTATCCCATTTAAATAAACTAGCAACAGGTGTCAAGGATCTCAAATGTTCTTATTTGAAATTGAGCTACATGAAATTGAGTTTTCCTGTAAAAGCTCTTGTATGGCTACAACTGCAACCCTATGGGAACCATAGTTCTTCTAAAGTACATATATATATATATATATATATATATATATATATATATATATATATATTAATTAAGTTTGGCTAAAGGAACCTAATCCAAAGGATAGTTTGTTATAATCCCATTCCACTATATGCAACATCAACTAGGGAATACTTTTCAATTATCCAGGGAGCACCGAGATGATGACAAGCTATCCTCAGCTGTGTATAAATAGTGAATTTAATAGCTCATTTGCAGACAACCTTGTACTTCCATCATACATGGAGAGGAAGCAAACAATTAAGCTCCATACATTGACTTAGACCTTGACAACGAATTTCATCTGCCATCCATTGTACTGACTTCAAGCCTCCATCTCACATCATTTCTAGACCTCAGGCTCCGCACAGGTTACTTTGATTAGTGCCCTTGCTTCTAACTTGGCTCTATCCCACACTACCGTACTTGGTATCTAGCTCATACTATACTCTTTGTGGCACCTGAACATGGACGACAAATCTATTTCCTTAGAATCATTTTGAAGACTCACTTGGGGAGATGAGCATTGTGATATACTTTGTATCTTATCCCACAATCTTAGTCAACCACGCCTCAGCAACAAAGATTACAAGAGTATCAGCTAAGGTCTCAACACCTCAAGGACACACCTAATGTTAAGGGCTTTGGTAGGCCTGTTATGTTGTGCCCAAACCTTCTGTCATTCAATCTGTCATCATGGACATGTAGAACTCCACTCAAACCCTTAATCACTCAGAATCAATCACTCAAAATGCTGGGGTCTTTTCCAAGTCACTTCTTTGCAAGTACTTGCTCCTAACCTCATGATGGCTTCACTCACCCATGTTTTGCTTGTAGCATGCCTTATCATCAAGTACCTTTTTTGAAATAACAACTCGTAAAGAGTGCACAATATGCTAGTGTTTTGTCATACGACAGAACTCAATACTCGCTTGCCCCACACAACTTCGCTTTATCTATCTAGGATGACTAACTCACACAATTCTAATATGAATAGAACTTTCTCGATCCAGTCACATGTCTAATAACCATGTTGAGTTCCATGTAAGGGTAAAAATGAGGGAGAAACTGATAGTAGCGGGGGAGTTTTGCACCTAATTGCCATGTAGACTTGGTTTGATGCCCTTCAAGGACCTGCTCTCATCTCGGAGTGACATTCACGAGCCTTGGGGCACTAATGAAAAGACCTGGTGCCGAAACACGTAGACAAATCAATTAGTTAAGCGATCCTGATAAAGAGAGGACCCAGTGGAAGAGCTCATAGACCAATCTCACACGGGATTTCCTTGATGGTGGAAGATCTAGTGCTCGAGCAATCAAGACTAATCATGCATGAGCGGTACCCATAAGTGAAGAGCCTCGCTGTCACATCACTTAGACTAATAATGCATGCGCAACACCCTGAGTGGAGATAGCTTTATCAAGAAGATAACCTATCCAACCGAACGGAGTTCGAAACACTCGTATCTCTCTAAGGTAGTGTCTCAGGGGAGCGAGTCTACCCATAATGGTGAAGGGTGCTTGTGCCGGAGAACTAAGGATGGAATCCCTTTGCGACGTTGCACACTCTAGAGGCCGGGTAAAAGCACGTTCCACAAGGTCAATGGTGTATGATGGTTAATTCAAAGATCGGGGCTAAGGGCGTGGTGATAGGATGCATGCGTCCGTGACACCTATGCAAAGTGCCCCTGAGAATGGTACATCATAAGGTCGTGGCATCCCATGTAGTGCTAGTAACATATATCATGGAAAGTCCATATGCTAAAATTGTTTGATGCTCATTGAAGGACATGGCAAGTGCACACGTTACCGCGGGCGCAGGGTTGGGGGTGAGGAGCTAAGACAAATGCGTTCGGAGGGAGAGGATACGCGCAATTTTTGCGAGGAAGGCCTGTTGATAGAGTTGTCAAACGGGCCGGGCGGCCCGCGGGCTGGCCCGACCCGGCCCGGTTCTGGCCCGGGCTGGCCCGGCCCCGTGCATGAACAGTAGCGGCCCCAGCACAGCGGGCTTGGGGCCTGGGCCTGGACCAGGCCTTCATTTGCTCCGAAAAAGCCCGGCCCGGCTCGGCCCGAAAACGGGTTTGGCCCGGCCCGAAGTCGGCCGGGGTCTGGCCTGGTCTGCGGCCCGGTCTGCGGCCCGGATCTGGCCCGGTATGCGGCCCGGATCTGGCCCGGTATGCGGCCCGGGTCTGGCCCGGTCTTGGCCCCACATGTTTGAATTTTTTTGTTTTTCCCCCCTTTCTTCCACCCCTTTTCCAAAATTCCACTTTTACCCCCCCAACAGCAATATAACGGCTAGTTTGGGGGGTATTTTAGTCTAACCTATATTTTTCAACTCCTTTACACTCTTACCCTCCCCAACAACTATAAACGGATAGTTTGTAGGGGTATTTTGGTCTTTTGTGAAGTTTCTAAAATCTATAAATTCACACCATTTCTCTCTAATTTTTCACACCAATCTTCTTACTCTCTCTTACCTAAACATTCTATATTTCTACAAGCTTTGCTACTATTTTCCTCTCCAATTACTACTCTTGCTAATTACTACTAGTATTTACTAATTAGTACTCTTGTTTATTAATTACTAGTCTTGCTAAATTCTTTTTAATTACTAACTCTCTAATATTTGTTACTCGTTCATTCTTTTAATTGTTATTTCTTATTACTACTCTTATACTTGTGTATTTAGTTACTCTTACAAAGTTTAGCTCGAAATATGGCTGGATTATTGAAGAAAATGAGGCGTGCATCGTCATCACGAAAAACATCATCATCATCGCAAGCACCACCACCAGCACAAGCGCCAGCGCCACGGCCATCACAAACACCAATCCAAGCACCAACACAACCATTCGTTCCTGGACGAATGAGTACAGGCTGTATGATAGATACCCAAGCCAATTGGGAGTTCAATCAAAACATTCCAGATTTTGAATACACGCCTGATGAAGACCCCCCGCATTATAGTCAAGGACGCAGCTCGGTTGGCGAAGCTACTACTCCGTGGCATAATCTCAACCCTATGCCTGGTCATGATGAAGAAGGGCCGAGCAATGCCTCCGGTAATGAGCCAGAAGTCCAAAAGGGAAAAAAAGAAAGCCGAGTGTTGGAATCATTTCGATGTAGTTATGGTGGACGGCATCCGAAAAGCTCGATGTAAGTACTGCGCTAAATTATTTTCGTCTGGTAGTGGTAATGGACATCTTAACAGGCATTACCCTCTGTGTGCACCTCGACAAGGCCACGTCGAACCTACCCAAACGCAGTTATCTTTTGACGGTAAGTTATTTGTTTATAATCAGCGAGAGCAAAGAGACGGTCTCGCTGAATTTGTTATTCATGATGAACAAGCCTTTTCTTTTGCCGATAATCCTAAGCACTCTAGATATATGAACACATACGTTCAACCTTTGTACAAAAAGGTTCATAGAAACACAACTAGATCCGATGCACTCCGACAGTACAATGCTGCTAAAGCACGCCTTATCGATTATTTCGATAAATTTGAAGGTAAAGTTAGTCTTACTTCTGATATTTGGCAATCTCCTTATACTTTTGTTAGTTATTCTTGTGTGACCGCTCATTGGATTGATGTAGATTGGGTTATGCACAAGAGAATCATCGCTTTCGAGCACTTCCCTTATCCGCATGATGGAATGAACATTGCTATTCTTATATTAAAAGCATGCACCACATTTAAAATTAAGGATAAGATTATGAGTGTTAGTTTTGATAATGCTTCTAATAATAAAGTTGCTGTTGCAGCTTTAAAGGAGACGCTTCAACCTGTACTTAATGGTGAATTATTTCATGTTCGCTGTGTTTGTCACATTATTAATTTAATTGTTCAAGATGGTTTAGCTGCTGCAGGAGATATTCTTCTCAAAATGAGGGGTATGACAGCGTATGTTAATAGCTCGAGTCCGAGAACACAACAATTTAAAACGTTGTGTGTTCAATATAATATGCCTCGCAGGAGAGCAGTTACAGATGTGGTCCACAGGTGGAACTCTACATACCACATGCTTTTACACATTCTGGCATACCGAGAAGTCTATACGCATTTTCTACTAACCCAGTTCCCAGCCGGCTTGCCAACTCAAGAGGAATGGCAGATGGCCACATACCTAGCTGAATTTTTGGAGGTATTCTACACGTCTACCAATTTATTGTCTGGTACGTACTATCCCACCTCTCCTCTCGCTGTAATAGAAATTCTGAAGATGGCTACAATGTTAACAAAATGGAGATATATAGGACCCTTTAAGGAAATAGTAAAAGTGATGGATCAAAAATTTAATAAATATTGGAGTAAACTGCCTGCTATTTTTACTGTGGCTACTTGTTTAGATCCTAGGTTAAAGTTGCATGGCGTGAACGCCTCGATACAAGAGATATCGAAATTAATGTGCTACACAGCAGAGGAGACAACCGCATTCACAGCAAAAGTGAGCAAGAGGTTTGAGGACTTGTTCAACGTCTATCGTAATTCTGCTGACGTGCGCGGGCGAGCTACATCATCATCCACTGTTGAGAGGTATTATGCGCCATACCTTCAGGGCTTTGAACATCTAGTAGCAAGACAACTACCAGGTGAAGGTACTTCTAATTCGGCAGGTTCGTATACTTTTTCCTCTTTTAATGAGATTGGTGTATATGCAAATACTGATCATTATTCTGATTTATCAAGGCAAGAACAGGTTAATTTTAATTTGTTAAATTTTTGGAAACAAAATCAAAACATGTATAAAACTTTATCCCAAATTGCACGGGATGTACTGCCAGTGCAAGCCTCCACGGTTGCTTCAGAGTCGGCATTTTCAGCCAGCGGGAGGGTTTTGGATGACAGGAGGAGTCGTCTTAACCCCGAGTCGCTCGAGCTATGTGTATGTTGGAAGGATTATCTTGATGCGAAATACCGCGAGCAAGATAAACCGATTGATGATAGGAAGAGCAGTGACTCGGATATTGAAGTACTTCTGGATGATTAGGTAATTTGTTTTTATTTTCCTCTTTTGATCCTTTTGGTTGACGTTGCAGATTTCTTGATCTTTGATTGCTGATATTTTGGATAGACATGCATTATTATTTTGATTGTTAGAATTTTAAGAATAAATTTTTTCACAAAATATACTTTTTTTTCATATATATAAAATAAATTTTTACAAGCAAGATATATATTTTTTCGTATATATAAAAAAATAGGTAACTTCGCCTGTTTGTTTACAAGCAGCCGGTCCCAAGCCCGGATAAAAGGAGGAGGGCCTATGAATACATTTATTATTTTTCTATATAAATTGTTATGTGTTAAGATTTTATTAATAAAGCTCACCAAGAAGAGTATGAAAATGTTTAACATATAATAAAAAATATAATGGCTAACAAATAAATATGTATATACATACATACATATATATGTATATTACTTATAATGAAATAAAAGGATAAAGATTAGGTTCGTTAAATTGTGAATATTGCCTAGAGATGAAATTTAAAATTGAATAACAAGAAGAAAAAAAAAAAAAAAAAAGGGCCCGGGCCCGGCCCAAGCCCGGCCCTAGGGCCAGGGCCTGGACTGGGCCTAGGTTTGCCTTCGGCAGGCCCGGCCCGGCCCGGCCCGGTTGGCAGCCCCACTGGCCCGGCCCCGGCCCGGCCCCACAGCAGGCCCGATGGGCTTGGGCTGGGCCGGCCCAAGCCCGGCCCTTTGACAACACTACCTGTTGAACAACCCTCCTCGACCGCTTCCGGGTCAGGGTAACTAATGCGGGTAAACATTTTCTTAGGTATTTTTGACACGTGCAAGAGAAATGGACTAGCAGCAGCGTGCAAATGCCTGCCTCCGCCTTAGCTCTCACCCGTCAAAAATGGCTACATAGCCAGTCGCCTGGCCCCCTCTCTTTCTCTGTGCCCCGCTTAAAAATGCCAACAGCCAGGCTATTTTCTCTCTTCCGAGCCTCAGTCTTCCGCAACCGCCGTCACGCAACAACAAATCTATCTCTAATCCCTTCGGTTCGATTGACGAAACTCTCACTTTCCCCGGCTTTCGAGTTCCACCGGTACAGCAAGTATTCTTCCGCCGCTGTAGTCGACACTGTCGCCGTCGAAACTGCAGTTAGTCGTCACCATCCGTGGCCGGAATGGGTGAGTTTCGTCAGTTGCCTCAAGGCCAAAGATTACCTCAAAGCTCCTGTTCCGGCCAAGGATGACGGTGCTGTGAGTGACGGCGGCGGCGATGATGCTTCTCAGGATATCAATCTCTTGAAGGACGCTTGTCTCAGCTTCGCTCGTGACCGATCCGACGTCTTCAAGTATTGCCACTCTCTTTTTATGCTGCTAAAATATTACAGCAAGATTTGTTTTGGTAACCGAAAATTTTAACCCTATAAAAGGGAAAATGTGTATTTGAAGTACCTAATAGGTATTTCTTCTTTATCTTTCCGTGTTCCAAGTTCCAATTTGTTGAACCCACTGTTGTAACTTAACCTTTAGCATTATAATCTCTTTTGCTTACCATAAAGAAAAGCGTAGGATGGATATACTCCCTGTTTTCAAAATTTTGTTTCTTTTTGACTTCTTGTGAATTACGTTATGAAAATCTCAATGTGTGTGTTCGTTATTACATAGACGATACTTATTCAATGATTTCAATGTTTAGCTACTGTTTTAGATTAAAGTAATGGGTTGATATTGATATTCTTGCGTAGAAATTTGAAAAAAAAATAAATAAAAAATTAAAGGGGACAAAAATCAGACTCAAAGAGAATATGCTTCATGGTTACTAATGTTCTTTTTCCGGACACCCAGACACCCCTCAGACACTGCTGAACATGGGTGGGACATCTCTGGGCAGTCTTCGGGTTTCTAATCATCCCGACTTCATGTCGCCTTCGATCTAAAAAAAAAAGCCTAAGTTTCTCTGATATTCCACCATGACCTCCAAATAGGTAAACTAATTTTATTTCTGCCTCATATATCTCAGACACTAGGAAGAAGGTTGATGATGGATGTCTAGAGGGCAACGAACTTAATGAGGCAATTGATGTTGGTTGTGTCTTGGTGGATGGAAGGGATAAAAGCTGTTTCTGTATTCCTTTTTGTTTGTTTTTATGGGATCTTGCATTCACCTTATTAACTATGTTCAATAAATCTTTTTCCAGTCTGACATTTGTTAAAGTTGCTTTGCGGTTTATTAGTTGGTGTTTTACAATTTTTGAGGTGAAATCTGCTTGAAATGTGGATAAACTGACACATGTATAGGAATATGTTAAAAAGTTCGACAAGGTCCTGCAGTGCCGAAATTAGGTTTTCTGATATTGCGGTGTCTAGTGGCCCCTTAGGTGTCCGTGTTGGACGCGATATCCGTGTCTGTTCTACTTCTTTGGTTTGACTAACAAAGGAAAGTTCGATTAGATAAGCAAAATATGTCAGTGAGTGTGGGTAGGTTGGGGCTTTTTGTGTTTTCTGGAATAATACTTTGAAATCTTAAAACTCGTTACTGTGAGTTGGGGGTGGTTTTAATGCAATTGACCATACCGTAAGAGTTTAACTTGAATGTAATTATTTGTCTTGCATGGCAGATCATTATCAAGGCAAGATATTCAGATTGTTGTTGAAAAGGGATGCCCTAATCTTCTGCGGAAAACTGTGAATTCGGGGAAAAGGTTAAGAGCATATGTCAGACTTGAGGAAGGAGATGTAAGTAGATTGGCAGTGTGCTAATATTATTAAAATTCTTTTTAAAAAAATGCATTTTTGGGTCTGAGTGAATAATTGGATTTCAGGCATGTGGTGCTTGTAATCTGCGTGGAGCATGTCATAAAGCCTATGTGACACTAAAGGAATCTGAAGAGGCTGCGCGTACAGTGGATATTGTGCGTATATTGTTGTCCTATGCACTAGATTCTCCTGTTGATTTAGGAGGAGATAAGCCTCCAGGTAGAGAGCTTTTTGAAGTATCTGCAAGAAAATTGCTCTCAGAGTTGGTTGAACTTAGTGGCACAGTTCGTGATCCAGAACCGCCAAAGGTTGCAAAGATAGCTACTCATCAGCAGGAACAAACTCGAGGTTTCAAGGACGATGAACTATCTCGAGATGTTGAAATGAAAAGAGGAGATTGGATGTGTACCAAGTAAGTCACTTTAGACCTGTATTTTTTATTCCTAGCCAGTGCACTATCTTTGTTTATTTTACAAGAAATGAATTTTCAGCTTTATAAGCTATTTTTTAATAACATTAGCTACTTCTAGATCGTGTTAAATTTATGATCTTCTTGCATAATTAATTATGCTTCTGGGCCAAATTGATGGAAGTCAATGAATGCAGAAACAGAAAACAAGATAATCCCGATTCAAGGGGGAACTGGTAAAGCGGGAAGTCTTTCTACAATTCTTTTGATATTTTTTTCACCCCAAACTGATGTGGGAGGCTGGTATACTATCAACAATGACTTTCACTCTAGTTCTAGTGTTGTTGATACCGTACCTTTCTTCTCCTCCAGTCAATTTGTATAATGTTTTACTGCCAATGGACAGTCCACGTAATCTGGCACCAAAGCATTTACCCCCGAATAAAAATTTAGCTATTTGCAGCATTTGGGCCCAAGAACCTGCATTATGAACTAATCGTGGATTCTGGAACACCAAGCTCCAAATGTTGTTGGTAAATGGACAAGAGACAAAAAGGTGCTCTAAGGTCTACGGATGCTGAGAGCACGGGAGTAGGCAGCTGTCATCTGTTATCAGGATCCATAACTCAAATTTGTCTCGTCTTAATATACCCTTTACAGAGCATCCAAAGTATCACTGCACACTTGGGAATTGTTCCCTTGAACCACGCTACTTTCCACTACACTGCTTGCCGTAGGGACCTGATGGTAAATACACCATTTGGGGTCAGCGTCCAGACAATTTGGTCATCATGCTCAATACTAGTGCTAGGGATAGTTGCCAGGTAGGTATCCCATTTTCTCAAAGCTTAAGTACTAGCGAGTGTTAAGCTCCACTGACCATTTTGGAAGGGTAACAAACTTCAGAATGCTGATGACTTGCACAGTCATCTGCATTCTATCTCAATCTTTGTCCAAAATAATTGAGAAGAGGTCCACATGAAAGCCAATGATCTGTCCATAACCAGGTGTCTCTCCCATTGCCAACTTTACTCTGAATAAACTTTTGCACCTGAGTGCTCAAGTTCAAAATCTTACCCCAGATTTAAGAAAAATCTGATGGTGGCGTGGAATTCCAAATGTTCTTGCCCTTTAACACAAAACTATGGCACCAAATAACCCATAGTGAATCCTTCTTATGAGGAATATCCCAAAGATGTTTGGCAATAGCTACTTATTTCATTCTTTAACTCTTTCAGCAAACACACATCAGCGATGCAACTATAGCTTTTGTACAATTTGTATGATGTCCATGCGAACAAAGCTCTAAACTTGGCTTCTATTTCACATATTTTTTTAGCAGGTAGAACAAAAATAGTGCACCAATATACTTGCCTACTAGGGAGGACAGACGTAGCCAATTGGACTCTCCCAGCATTAGACAAGAACCTGCTGGTCCATCTCGTGATTCTGGAAGTAATTCTATCAACAAGGACTTTGCAGTCCCTATAATCTTCTTGATATTAACAAGTGGGTGCCGAGTGTCATCTCCATTAAGGTACCTAAGCCCTGGTTTGAGTTCTTCATTACCTCCAAATAAAAAGAGAAAAAAAAAAAAGAACTGAACTCTTTCGTAGGGTAGGTTCAAGACCAGATAAAAGGCCCAATTAATGACTGGCAACTTCGATATGGGACATGGATGCATTATCAGCAGCTGTTAGGATGCACAGGTCATCTGCCTTACATGATTAATCCTGTGATCCTTGCACTTAGTGATGATATTTGAAATCAGAACTGGAAGAGCCTCCATAACCAGAAAGAATAAGAAGGGAGATCTTGGATCCCCTTGTCTAAGCCTGTTTGCACCAGAGAAAACCATTCATGCTTATCTAGAACTTGGCAGTGGTGACACATTGCATCACTCATCGCATAAAAACTTCTGGGAATCGAAGAACATGAAGAACTTGAAAAAGATATCTAAGGAGGTCCCTCCCAACCAAGTCATAGGCCTTCTGTATATCCACATCTAGGCTGAGCAGTATTTTATGGTAGTCTCTCACCACCTAGAGTGCTTGTCAAACTATGTAGGTTAAAGGAGATAAAGGATGAATATCACCCTCCTCAGACTTATTTAGAGACCATGAGATCAAGTTTTGTGGTTGCACCTCTGATGGTAAATTGTTCTGTTACCGCCATTTTCACCCTTCCTTGCTAGTTAGCTTTTGAGTGCCACTGTTTTTCTTGCTTAAAAGTATTATCCTTTTTATCTGGATGTTTGTTTGCTCTACATCAAACTCCCTTATATGCCCTCCTCCCTCAAAAAGTAAAAGAACCTTATTTTCTTATACGTTGTCAGACAGTTTGATAGGGATCAGATCCAAGAGATAGGGCATATTCTTGGAAACGAGAAAACATAGATTTTAAGTGATAGCACAGAAGCTTTTAGTACTTACCATATTATCTAAGTTCATTTGTTATTGCTGCAGTCTTTAGTTTAAGTAGCTACTATATTCTCCGACTCATTTTATCATTAGGAGTAGTCTTCTTTTTGGTAAGCTTTTATATACTTCATAGTAGGAAAGGTCTATACTTTTTGTCTATACGTGGAATCATTATAAGCAGCAATTTAGGACATGTGAGAAATAGAGTTTAACGAAGCAAATTTGCTTTCTCTTGTCAATGGTGAGACTCTAATTGATCAATCTTCTAGGTGAGACTCCTAGAAGCTTTAGTGAGACTCCAAGGTTTGTTATCTTTTCTTATTTTGTTTGAAGCAATTAAACACCAAAAAACTCTTCAAGAATATTGTTCACAGCACCCTAAACTGCCCCAAAAATTATATCTTTCAATTCTTAAGCCCTAACCTAGCTTCCCAATTGCAAAACCTATAAACATAAGCCCTAGCCAACCGTACAGCTTGTAGCTTTACTAAGGTCCGCCCTACACCAATTTTGGCATCGGAGTGTGTTATTCCTGGCTGCAAATTTATGCCATCAACATTGTGGGTTACTTAATAGAGGAAATTTCTGCCGTACGAAGATCGCTCCAGAGGCATGAAGAATCCAATATCAATTAGGATGGAAAAGGCCTTGGGAGAAAGCGGAGGCTATAACAAAAAAGAAGCTTGCTCTGAAGTTTCAATATCAACTATAACAATGGATAGACTACATCTCAAGACCAATGATTTCTATGGTGATGAGGTAAATTTTCTTGAGTGGACTTTGTCTATGGAATGTATTTCAGTTCTCATTCAATTCCGGCGAATGTCATGGCTCGCTTTGCAGAAGAAAAACTCAAAGGTGCAGCACATTTATGGTTGTATAAAGTTGGAGGAACATCATTATCAAACCTATCAACCACCTTTAAATACTTGGGCCAAGATGAAGCTTAAGTTGAAAGAATGCTTCCTTTCTGCCAGCTTTTGACAGAACTTGTATGAGAGGGTATTCCCATGCACAAAAGGCGTGAAATCTGCTTGCATCCACAAAAGGCGTGAAATCTGCTTGCAAGAACAACATCTTTGATGCACCTACTCAACAAGCTCCTTGTTGAAGAGGGTGCACGGGTAGAGGTGCAAAACAGATTAGTATGAATCCCACTATGTCGAACATGTGGTGGTCATGGTCACTAGACCTACGAGTAATTACATCTCCTTGAGAAAACAATATCTAAATCTGATCAAGAGATAGATGGTGAGCATGATGAACAGCAGCCATATCAAAAGGATGAGTTGAGTGGTGCTAAAAAAATATACTCCCTCTGCCCGGAAAAAATTGATCATATTTCCTTTGTGGGCTGTCCCAAAAAAATTTAGCACTTTCCAAACTAAGAAAAATTCATTAGATGTTTTTCCATGTTTAACCTTAGTACACTTCTTTTCTTCTATTTCTCTCTCCACATTTAATCGTCCACCAATCCATTTTCTCTCTCCTGGCTCACTTTCTTCCTCCCCCTCTTCTCTTTTTGGGTAGAATGGTCATAAAATATGATACATATCCTAAATAAGCGTGTAAGTCAAACATGATCAAATAATTTGGAACGCAGGGAGTGTTTTGCAAGGGTGGAACAAAGTCAATGTACACTCCAAGAATCTGTTCATTCTAATCTTTAACCAATGTAGACAAAGCAAGCGAGGAACAATTGTCTGAAGTTCTTGTTGATGTCAACAGTGCGTCATTGCGTGGTTTGCCTATTTGTCGCACAAATGGAAGATAGAAAGTGAACCCAATAAAGCAAATTGAACTTAGAGAAAAGCCACTGAGATTAATATTAACAGCTTTGGACTGAGATTAATATTAACAGCTTTGGACATGCTATATGGATCACCTACCTTGTCCGAAGAAGGATGAGTTGAAAGTTGTTGGCACTCAATTAGGTGATGCATTCTCCCATCATATCATATGAAGTATAATAAGAGATATAGGGGCACAAATCCAATCTGCATAAGCTGTATGACGGTTCAAACTCGTCGGAAACGAGTTCTTTCAAGCTGGGGGGAGTTGATAGGGATCAAACCCTAAGAGATAGGGTATATTCTTGGATACGAAAGAAAAAGAGGAAACATAGATTTTAAGAGAAAAAGGCAGAAGCTTTTAGTTTTAACATATTATCTAAGTCGATTTGTCGTTTGGTCTAGTCTTTAGTTTAAGTGGTTATTACATTT
This sequence comes from Escallonia herrerae, assembly GCA_033070095.1. NCBI lineage: Eukaryota > Viridiplantae > Streptophyta > Magnoliopsida > Escalloniales > Escalloniaceae > Escallonia > Escallonia herrerae. Next base: position 2,068 of record JAVXUP010003854.1, on the reverse strand, counting down.
TCTTGGTCCTTTTATTATCAGTAGTAGTCTTTCTTTCGGTAATCTCTAGATTCTTCCTAGTAGGAAAGGTCTTTAATGGTTTTTTCCTGTTTAAGCAAACACTATAAGCAAAAAGTAAAGGAAACCTTGATGAATGGAATTATATGAATTTGCTTTCTCTTGTCGATGGTGGACTCCATTGATTAATCTTCTAGGTGCGACTCTAGAAGGTTTGTTATCTTTAGGTATTTTGTTTGAAATTATAAAAAACCAAAACTGTGTTCACTGGTACTTTTCACAGCACCCTACACAGCCCAAAAATATTTATGTATCAATCCTTAAGCCCAAGCCCTAGGTTGTCAATTGCAAAACCAATAAACATTAGTCGTAGCCCACCAATTCCAGCTTGTAGGACAGCCTTATATACCCTTAGTAGGGTCCGTCCTACATCACAGTTGCTTCATCTCCTTGAACACTTCTGATTTTCCCAAGAGGCAGGGAAGAGGAATTTATTTATTTATTTAAAAGGGGGAAAGGGACATTTATTGAGCTTTCTATATTTACAGCTTGAGAAATGAAACAAGGTATCCGCATTGATTTGATGTCAATGAAGGGAATGCAATCCAAGATGGTGGACAGATAGAGTAGCCATGTGCACAAATAAATCATGGTTTGAAACCTTCTGACTTTACCAAGAGGTAGGAAAGATGCATAAATTTATTTATCGAAAAGTGGGAAAGAGATATATTGAGCTTTACATATTTAGAACTTGAGAAATGAAACAAGGTATCCACATAGATTTCATGTCAATGAAGGGAATGCAATTCAAGATGGTGGAAAGATAGAGTAGCCATGTGCAAAATAATTATGGAGTTGGTAAAAGTGCCAAGCTTTAGAAGGGCGCTTTGTTGTCCGCTGCCATTGTTTTCTTTATACATGGAGAGGAAATATTTGTAGTAGGTTTTATAAGCACTTTCGTTGTCTTCAATCAATTTTTTGTGTTTCTATTTGCTTGTAACTTTCTTGAGTATTATATGCATGTGTATAAAATGGGAATGGATTGCATGTGCTCATGATTATGCAGCCTTTTCTCGTTCTTTGGTTTTGTTTTATTTGATGTAAAGACATGGTTCTTCAAAGGCATATAGACAGCTTGTTGTCTTTGATTCATAAGATTTGATCAAGAAAGTATTCCCAATTTGGAAGTGACGGACCACTAGTGGGAAAATTTGTTTGCCATGTTGGTCTTAGTTGACTTCCTTAAATTTTAGAGGACTAGCTTTAAGTGACAAAACTAGTATGAAGTCATGTAGTCAGCTTTTCTTTCTCAGTCCCTATCTTTTGTGAGTTAAACTAGCTTATTATCACATTTACTTGTATTAGATCCATCATCTTGACTATCTGATCCCGTTCTCTACTGCTTTTCAGGTGCAATTTTATGAACTTTGCTAGAAATATACAATGCCGAAAATGTGGAGAACATGGCCCTAATAAAGTTGGCGGGAATGAAATTGAAATGAAGAAAGGAGATTGGATATGTCCTGAGTAAGTTATCGTGTTCGTCAACAGTTGATAATAGGATATTGCTCTTTCTTGCATAAGGTGTTAGTCCTGAGAATCATTAATCTTATATTGCTATGGAAAGCCATTTTAACCACTTCTATTGTATACGATACATCACCTGCAGCTGTCCTTGTATATCCAAGGAAGAACCAGTTGGAAAAAATGGAGCTGAGAGAAAAATGAGATTATAAACTTAGAACAAATGCTACCTCCGCGCAATCCAAGATGGTGGACAGATAGAGTAGCCATGTGCAAATTAAATTATGGTTTGAACCCTTCTGATTTTACCAAGATGTAGGAAAGATGCAGATATTTATCTTGAAAAGGGGGAAAGAGACATTTCAAAACAAGGTATCCGCATGGATTTGATGTCAGTGAAGGGAATGCAATTCAAGATGGTGGACAGATAGAGTAGCCATTTGCAAGATGAATTATGGAGTTGGTGAAGGTGCCGAGTGTTAGAAGGGCGCTTTGTTGTCCGCTGCCATTGTTTTCTTTATGCATGGTGATGAATTTTTTTATAATA
>JAVXUP010003853.1:0-50874 GCA_033070095.1 Escallonia herrerae | reverse complement strand
GCTGTTGTCTAGACTTTCCTAGCTTGTACGTTACTTTGCCGTAGTTGTAGTGCTTAACGACGGCTAGTAAACGTTTGATGTATATGTACATATTTTTGATGGTCTCGGCTTATTGTATGTTATGTTCGGTTGCTCTCTTCTTTCTTCTCTCTTTTTTTTTGAATGTCTTGCTTGTTTCGGTTACTTGTGAATGCTCTCCCATTCCCGCTCGTAGAAAGTGACTTAGGAAGCATAGGTTGAGAATGAGTGCCAGCTGGGCAGAAGTTGAGGTAACAGCATGACTTTGTATTGATAGGACGCGGTACAAAACACCATTACACGACTAGTGTAGAACGCTACACAGATCAACAAAAAAATACAAGTCTGCAAGCAATGTCGCATGTACAAAAATGCTACGAGGGCGCGTTCTATGACGCGACGCGACTACACATAATACTTCTTCAGGTAGCGGCCGTTGATGGGGGCGGAGACCTGACCGTCGTCGTGGTTGAGCAGGAGGTACGAGCCATTAGTGCGGGCTTCGTGCACCGTGAAAGGGCCCTCCCAGTTTGGCGTGAATTTAGGAGCTGACATGTTGGCCCGCACATGCTTGGCAGCTTGAAGAACAAGGTCGCCCTCGATAAACGAACGTGGCTTGACGGTCTTCCCATAAGCTTTCGTAAGCTGCTCATGATACTTCTTCATGCGGCGCAGGGCCGTGGCTCGTCGTTCGTCGAGGCCGTCAAGTGCCGCGAGCCGGGCTTCTTCATCTCCGAGACTGCTGCTTAGGGAAAGTCGAGCCGATGGTTCTGCGATCTCGGCAGGTACCACACACTCGTCCCCGTAGACGAGAGAGAAAGGCGTGGCCTTTGTCGCTGTGTGCATGGATGTTCTGTAGGCCCAGAGTGCCAGATTCAGTTGTTCGGACCACGACCGGTCGGCGTCATGCACCATTCGCGATAATACTCGTAGCAAAGTCTTGTTGGACGCTTCAGCTTGACCATTACCTTGCGGGTAATAGGGAGTTGATGTGGCATGGCTGATGTTGTACCTTTCCATGAGAGTTCGAACCTCTCGGTTAATGAATGGGGTGCCATTGTCAGATATAATACATCGAGGGATGCCGAAACGACAGATGACGTCGCGTAAGAAGTTGGAAACGGCACCTCCCGTGGCTCTCCGCAGAGGTACGGCTTCAACCCACTTCGTAAAGCGTTCAGTAGCAACCATGATCCATGAATGGCTTCTGGACGGCGGGTGGATGGGGCCGATGAGGTCGAGGGCCCAAGAATGAAATGGCCAAGGTGCTGAGATCATGTGCAAGTCGGATGCTGGCGAGTGTATCCTGTCGGCGTGCCGCTGGCAGGGTTGGCAGCGTCGGACATGCGAGATGGAGTCGGATTCCATAGTCGGCCAATAATACCCCAATCTTAGTAATTCTGCATACAGCTTCTGGGAGCCTTGATGTTCACCACAATCACCATTGTGTACTTCGTTAATGACTTTGACCACTTGGGCACCTTGCAAGCATCGCAGGGTGCGTCCCGAAAATCCCTTGCGAAATAACTCGCCTTCCGTCACAAAATACCTGACTGCCTTGCGCTTGATGGATCGTGCTGAGCCGCGGTCAGGTGGTAGAATCCCGTGGGATAGATACTGGATGAAAGGCTGGCGCCAGTCACCCTCGATGTCAATGACAAGAGCTTCGGCACCGTCGGGTGCATACAGGCACTCGGGACAATCCTTTTGTATATCCGAGGCGTCCTTGGCCATGGATGGCCAATATAATCCCATACGCTGGAGGCGACGATACAGAGGGGGACCGTCGAGGCCACAACACTTCTGGTGGCCGAGCTGTAATTTGTGTTTTGCCTCTTCCGGTGCCAAACACTTGCTAGAGTGCCTCCGGGACACCGCCTATAAGACATCTCCCATCATTGAAAAGTCTGTAAGGGTGGAGGCATGAGCAAGAGATGGCGCTTTAAGTTTGTCGATGATAGGTTGCCTCCAATCGTCCGCAGTAACGTCCCTCGGGACTAGGTTCAGTGCTGTGCATGGTTCCATTCTCTTGACGATGGTTAGCATCCGTTGTTCACCATCGACCTCTATCTTTGACGCGATCGTGGCCAAGCAGTCCGCATGTCTGTTGTGGCACCTATTGTGATGTTCATACTGGACATGACCGAGTCTTCCTTCCAAGTGTTGCACCAAGGCACGATAAGGTGCCAAGGCTGGTTCTTTGACCGCGAACTCCCCGTCCGCCTGCTTCATGACCAGATTTGAATCTCCTTTCACACACAGCGCCTTAGCCCCCATACTGACGGCGATCATGAGGCCAATGACAAGTGCCTCGTATTCAGCTTCGTTGTTAGACACCGGGAATGCAAGTTTGAAGGATAATGAAGTGGTAACACCGTCTGGTGCCCGCAAGACTATGCCGGCACCCCCTTGCCGGAGGGGCGTGCCATTGGGGCCTTTGCTAGTGGCAGAGCCGTCGAATTCAAGCGTCCACAGTTCATCGATGTCGGTGATCAGGGCTGTCTCCTCCCCCGGCAGTTGATCCGATATCGGTTCACATTGTTGGCGTGGGAAGAAGGCCAGGAGGTCTGCGAGTGCTTGGCTCCGCAGAGCTGTAGGATTCTTGATAGATAAACCGAATTCGGCCAACAGCAGCAACCACCGTGTGAGTCGGCCAGACAGGGCGGGACGTGTAAGCATGTAACGGAGCGGGTCAGCCTTGGTGACGAGTGTGATCTGATGCGCTAGAAAGTAATGTCTGAACTTCTGTGAGGCGTACACCAAGGCTAGACAGTGTTTCTCGAGCTCGGAGTAGTTGGCTTCGGGCCCTCTGATCACTCTACTGAGGTAATAAACAGGACGCTCGACACCTTCGACTTCTTGGGCAAGCAAAGCCCCGATGGATCTGGGTGTGGAAGTCAGGTAGAGTAGGAGTGGGATGCCCCGTTGTGGTACGACCATGGTTTGCGGTGACATGAGGACCGCCTTAATCTGTTCAAATGCTTGCCGTTGGGGCGCGCCCCAATTCCACGGTGCGCTTTTACGCGTCAAGTGTTGAAATGGCGTAATGAGCTCGGCCAGTGCGGGTATGAAGCGTCGGAGGTAAGAGACCTTGCCGAGGAAGCTCTTCAGTTGCTTTGTGTTCTTGGGGGGGGGCATTTCTTGGATGGAGGCTGCTTTCGAGGGGTCAACGTCGATGCCCTGTCGACTGACCAAGAACCCGAGGAACTTGCCGGAGGAGACTCCGAAGGCACATTTCAATGGATTCATCCGCATGTTATACTGGCGGCAACGATCAAAGACCGCTTGAAGGTCGGTGAGGTGATCACTTTCCTTCCTGGATTTGATAATAAGATCGTCGACATAGTCTTCCACAGTATGGTGTATCATGTCATGGAATATTGCTGTCATAGCCCTTTGATACGTAGCACCCGCATTCTTGAGGCCGAAAGGCATAACTTTCCAACAAAAATTACCCATAGGAGTGCGGAAGGCTGTCTTGGCGCTGTCGTCGGGGTTCATGCGAATCTGATTATAACCTGCGAACCCATCCATGAAAGATAAAGTTTCATATCCGGCGGCGGCCTCCGTGAGCATGTCGATATTGGGTAGTGGAAACTCGTCCTTGGGGCACGCCCTATTCAAGTCCCGAAAGTCGATACAGACGCGGACTTGGCCATTCTTCTTTTGTACAGGGACGACATTAGCCAGCCAAATAGGGTGAGTGATAGGTTCGATGAAGCCTGCGCGCAGGAGGCGTTCAATCTCTTGCTTGATTTTCAATTCGAGCTCGGGGCGGAATGTCCGCGGGTGCTGTCGGCTAGGGATAGATCCGGTAGCAATGTTGAGATGGTGTGTGACTAAGGCAGGATCCAGTCCGGGCATCTCATTGTAGCTCCATGCTAAGACATCACGATACTCGTGTAGGAGGGAAACCAATTCCTCTCTTCGGCCGGGGGCGAGTTTGTGCCAATGTAGGTGTGCCGCGGTTCTTCGCCCGGGTCGGCCAGGTTGATTTCTTCAATATCTTCAGCCTGAGGTCGAGGGCCATCCTCATAGCAAGGTGGTGCCGCGCCGGGGGTGAGGTCAGGATCTGGCTGGCAATGCTCGGCCGTGCGGCACCATTCAGTCTCTCCAAGGGGGTCGGGGTCGAGGGGGTCTGAGGAGGGACCGCCTGGAGCCCCTGCATACCGTCATAATTGATAGATGATCTTGCCGTCCTTGACGATACGTCGAAAGGCCGGCTCAGCCTTTTGCTTCTTGGACTTGGGGAAGAAGGGGGGAATTGGTCGTGGCAGCAGGCGGAAGCGGTGGGGTTGACCCATTATTCTTGTTACTTCTCCCGGTTTTGTCCTTGGGAAGCTTGTCCCCGCACAGCTCATCCCAGGTCGGCAGCCTGGTAGAATGTACATGAGTAGCATTCTCCCCATCCTCGGCGAAATTAGTGAAGAAGGAGGCCTCGGCGAAATAAGACTCGGCGCATTCAAAGGGGGCTTTGGTTGCAGGGATTGTCATTGCTACCTCATGTCCCGTAGAACCGGCTACCAGCTTCACACATTGATGGTATGTTGAGGGAACGGCCTTGTTGTCGTGGATCCATGGTCTCCCGAGCAGGAGGTGAAAGGCAGACTCGCTGTCTATTACGTGAAAAGTAGTGTCGCGACGGACAGTTCCGACCATGAGGTCGACGGTGATATGGCCGAGGGTCGACTGAGGACCCTGTCCAAAGCCGGTAATATTGACGGGGTCACGGATGATTTTCCTTGGGGGAATGCCGGCCTGTTGCAGGGTGATGAGGGGTATGATGTTGATCGAGGCGCCGCAATCAACCAAGGCACGACGGAAGCCCGTGCCATTAACAGTACACTCTAAAAACAGCGGCCGATTGTGATGCTCGATCGGCGGCGAGTCTTCATCCGAGAAGACTAAGGCCGTAGAGGGGATGTGACGTAATTCAGCCTGGGCGGCGAAGCATTCGGAACCGAGGCCGGTGGTGACCTCGAGCAGGCAATTGGAAAGGTAAGTCCGGGCGGCGGGTGAAAACCCCATTTCATCAAAAAAACTTTTGATCTTCGTCATCTGTCGAAGGGGAGGCATCGACTGCTTAGCTGGAGGAGGCACGAGGGTCAGTGTGGGCTCTGCCGGGGCTTCGTGGATTACAGGCTCGACATGGTCAGTGACAGCCATAAGGGCCTGGTGCTCCCTACTGTTGCGATGCGGTGGGTAGGGATCTTTGCGCACATCGTTATTTTTCCGTAGCTGCAGGTCGCCCGACGCTACCTTCCTTGCAAAGATGGTTCGCAGTGCATTGCAATCTTTGAGCGGATGGCCAAGGGCTCGATGGAAAGGACAGTAGGTGGGCCTGGCCTTTTCTTCGTCTGTGATATTGGTCCGCATTGGTGGCAGTTGGAAATTTTTGTCATGCGCCACCCATTCGGCCAAGAGTTCCTTCACTGTATTCAGGTCACAGGGATAGTCAGGTGCGGGTCTTTGTTGCCTTCGCTTGTCGGAGCCTTGGTTCACATCTGGAAGCTGACGCTTGAAGCCTGCATAGTTGTTGTTGTCGTTGCTACGTTGAGTGATAGGTGCATCTGCTGAGGCCAACAGCGTACTTTGCGGTCGAGGCTTCCATGACTTGACAGGACCAACTGTCTCGTAAGTTCGTCGGGCTGCCTCCTTGAGGTGTCCCCATGACCTTAACTGTAGGTTCTCGATATGCACTCGGTAGACGTCAATCATATTTTTGATGCATATGGGAACCAACGTTTCGTCTTTGCTGAAATCTGTGCACTCAAGGCACTTAAGATGAAAACGATGCACATATTTATTCAAGTCTTCCCCCTGGTTCTGGCGAATGCCAGCAATATCAACGATAGTCACGCGCTCGGTCTCGTAATGAAATTTGTCTAAGAACAGCTGGACCATGTCGCCCCAGGTGTGGACGGTCCCTGCGGGGATCTGGTGATACCAAGTGTAAGCCAAGCCCGTAAGGGACTTGTGGAATTCTCTCAACTTCAAGCTGCTTCCTGTACCATACTGCTCCAAGGAGCCTGCAAACCTTGTTAGATGTTCACGGGCGTTTCCCTCACGTCCGTTGAAGAGCACAAAGTTTGGTTGCTTGTACTTGATGGGGTAGGGTGCGATGGCGATATCATTGGCGTACGGGGCGTGTCCGGTTAGACGGGTTGAGGAGTCCGGCTCGGAATTCCTCGACAGGCGACGGACAAGGGCCTCCAAATCTGACTGAGTGACATAGTTGGAGGATGGTGCCTCATTGCCGGTCAAGGGGTGATGACCGCCTGGTGCGTCGCGAGCCCCCGAGCCCCCAGATGGCACGGCTTGATGAACGGGGACATGGGAGGGTTGGTATGGTGCAGGTGCTGGCAGGGGCAGCTGTGCAGGGGCAAGTGTGGGTTGGCGAGACATGCCCATCACTTGGCCGGGGGTTTGGTGTTGCTCAACTGGATAGGGATTAGGTTCCATCTCGATGGAGTCATGCGTTTCGGAGGAGCTTCTTGCCGGCGTCAGATGAGATGGTGTGACAGCGGGGGGAATCTGCTGCAAGACTGGCCCGAGATCCGTGTGTAGCTTGCGGGGCGGCACTGCAGAAGGAGATATGTCGGCTACCGGCAGCGACGGTGTTGCGAGCCTTACCGCCAAGGGTCTAGATGTCCAAGGCGGCGGTAGTCGCGACACTGGGGCCGGGGCGATGTCAAAAGCTGGCCCCGGTCCTGAAGGCTGGATTGATGGAGCGGCCTGCTGTGAGGACAGGGCTTGTATGGATTTTTGCATGTCCATAATGGCGGCTAGTAGAGTGGTCTGTGAATCTTGCAGAGTGGTGATGGTTGGAGTGAGTTGCTGGATGGCTGCATTTACGAGCACTTGTACGTCGGGGGTAGTGGTCGGCAGCTGGTCTCGGAGCCGCGTGGCGCTAGTCTCCTCCTGATCACCGAGGTGGTGTTCTTGCATGGCGGGGTTGGGTCCTTGGCTGGTCGCCCTAGTAGCTCTCCGTTGCACAGGCATAATGCCTAAGTCCGGAAGGTATGCAAACCGCAATACGATGCTCACCTCCCCAGCGGAGTCGCCAAAATGATGGTGCCGGAAATGGTTCGATGATACGTGGAGGTGCCACAAAGGATGCGGTCTGAGTTGGCTTCCAGGTAGGCAACGTGGGAGACAGCAAGGACGGCGCAAGGGCCGAGGACAAGGCTCCCCAGACAGGTCGTGAGGGGTGGCAGTGCTGCGCAGGCAAGGTGACGATGAACAGGACCGACAGTCTGCAGTCCGTAATGAGGGTATGGCGTCCAGGGTCCGTAGACGGGAGTTCAAGTATATTTCTCTCACTAGAATTCCAGAGAGAATGTTTCCTTTAGAGAGAGAAAGTGAAAAGTCCAAATGAGAATCCGATCCTTGAAAAAGCTCCAAAGTCCACTATTTATAGGCAAAAATGTGCATGTGTCATAAGTTGACATGTGTCGCCCCCTGGGAACGACACGTCACCAGGGGGCCGCACTGACCCTTCGTTGGACTGCCGGTTCCTAAGTTCGTGCTGCCCTGCCCTTGCAACATCTCTCTGCCTGTCTGAGGAGACTGATCATGCCGCGGTAGCATGGTCAGAGTAGCCCGTTGCCCCAGCCTCCAGTCCAAGCCCTTACTGAATCCCACAGGTCTGGCAGCGGTGGGGAAGACCCGACGCCCAGCTGCCAGGTGGACTAGGCAAGATGCCCTTCCGAAGACCTGCTCCCGTCTCCGAGTGACCCGGGGGTCATAGTCCTTAGGGGTGCCGACGCGAGCCCCCAGTGCCAGAGCACGTAGGCTAGTCACGCAGGCACCCTGGCGGAGATAGTGTCCTGGAGGAGTAGCCTATCCCGTAGGCATATAACATGATTGCAGCGCATGGGGCGCGGTTGAGTGCGGGCGACGAGGGTCGCAGAGTGATCTCCGAGCGACGAGGGTCGTTGCGTGGATGGCGCGCGACCGTGAGCGACGGTTGTCATGGCGACAGAGCGGCCACAAGTGACGGTCATCGAGACTACGGGCGACGGTCATCGCGACGAAGGGGCACGGCCGAGAGCGACGGTTGTCGCGACTATGGCGGAGTGCGGCCGCGAGCGACGGTCGTCGTGACAATGGGGTGGGGTCAAAGGTGACGGCGTCGGTGTTCAAGGCAGGTGGCCGACCCCCATGGGGTGGCCGACCCCCAAGGGAGGCCGACGCTTGGGGGAGGCCGAGCCTAGAGGGAGGCCGACCCCCAAGGGAGGCCGACCCTTGGGGGAGGCCGACCCCTTGGGGTGGCCGACCCCTTGGGGTGGCCGACCCCTTGGGGTGGAAGGCACGCCGAAGTCGCTTCACGAATGGTTCACGTGACTTGAGCATGCGTTGCTTTGACCGGCCCTCGAGCGTTGAAAAGTTGACCGCTGACTGGGTGATGTGTCGTGCAAAGTGGGTCCCTTGGCGGGTCTTGGGGTGCGACCAGAATAGGGTATGAACAAATTTGTATCTTCGATAAGTTGAATAACAGCAAAGAATCTACGAAATTCTTCAAAATTGTCTTCCATTCTAGCTAAATGCATGCTTTCTCTAAAGGAATATTAATTGTTTAAACGGTAATTGTATTGTTATTCTGAGCTGTAAACGGTAATTGCTAAGGGTTGCTAAAAACTTTACCCATCTATTTGTATATCTAGCATCTTTGTTTTTATTATACCTTACTATTGCTTCACAATCAGTTCTAATACTAAATTCATGTTTTGAAATTAATAATGCCTTGAAATGTTCTAAGGCATAAATAATAGCAAGTAATTCAAAATCTAAACTTGTCAAATATTGGTTACTTTCTTTATATTTACCACTTGCGTATCTGCATAATCTTTCTTCTTTTTTACTGCTGTATTTATTTGGTTTGCAATATAAGACTGCTCCCCAGCCTTCTTTGCAACCGTCTGTTTGAACTATTAAATAATCTGTTTCTAATGGTAAATATAGTTTACCACTTGTAAGGTCTAAAAATATCATCCATTTTTCGTTGGAAGATACTTGGGGCTGTCTTGAGGCCAAAAGGCATTACTAGCCATCAACAGATGAGAATAGACATCTTAGATAATTTTAACAAATTCTTTAATGCCTTAGAAACAATAGATTTTACAAATGATAGAATAAAACATTATATAGATACCGATTGTATCACCCTTTTATACAATCCTTTATCTTTTTACATTAGATATTTTCTAAATCTAGATTCCTTATTAGAAGACTTTGATATATTTTTCCAACACCTTATAGGTTTTTATATACAATTAAAAGATCAACAAAACAATTCACTCTATTATAGCGAAATTCATCGTAGACTTAGACAAATAGATGAAGAATCACGCTTAGAAAGTTTAGGCGTACCTATAGATGTAATTAATAATATGAATGCCTTAAATATAAACAATGAGGTTGAAGATACAAACGAAGATAATAATACAGATTATAACGCAAGTGATAATGATTACCCATGGGATGAAGAAGCCATGGCTAATCTCGACAACGCCTTTGAAACATAAAATGAGTAGTAACAATAGACCAGTAGATCCTTCATTTTGTAGTGATTATACTGAAGATACTATGACATATAATTCTACACCTGAAGAAAATACAATTCAATTCAATCGTTTTTATACTGCTTTAAATCGCATTCACTACGTTAATAATAGATTATTAACGTAGTGAATGCGATTTAAAGCAGTATATAAACTTAGAGAAAATATAGGAGACTCGAAGCCAATCGAATTCATTCTTACAGACTTGAATGAAATCGTTTGTAGCTTGAATACGATTTTGTTTAAAAATTTCTAACTCTTCATCTCCATCTGTCTCAAACTCATATAAAAATTGAAGATGAACTTCGAGTCTCTGAATTCTCCTAAATGAAATCGAGATATTTTCATAAACTTAGAGATACAAGAAAATATAACTTTTATTGTGTTTTTAAAGGGCAACAACCCGGTATATACAAACATTGGCCCGAAGCCATGGCACATGGCGTAGGTAATCATACAAGACCATGGTATAAAGGTACACAAACGTATGAACAGGCACATAAACTCATGACAACACACTATGGTGTAAATTATTTTATAAGTCCAGATTGCACCACAGCCTCCTCTACACAGACAATTGTCCCTTTCTCGCAAACACCTATTCCTTCCTCTTCTGGCTCACAATTTTGCACAAATTGTGATGTCTTAATTAAACATTACAATTTCTTAAGAAGGACAACAGACCAGTTAGCGGTAGATAAACAACAGTTAGAACAACAGCTTTCTATGGTTAAAACACAGTTACAAGTTTATGAACTAGAAGCAATGGACTGGAAAACAAAATACTATACTTTAGTAAAATCCAAGTCCACACAATCCTCTACGTCCGGAGTAAAAGGCGTAGCTAGTCCTGTACAATAGGTAACAGGTAAAGACAAAACAAATCCTGTGATAGTTGGGAATTTACTAAAAATTTCTGAAAAACCCACTGGTTCGGGAGATAGAATCACTAGTCCAGCTCAACAGGTAGCTGGTAAAGACAAAACAAATCCTGTGATAGTTAGAAATTTACTAAAAATTTCTGAAAACCCTACTAGTTCGGGAGAAAGAACTACTAGTCCAGCCCCACAGGTAGCTGGTAAAGACTTATCAAATCCTGAGACCCCTGTCCGTTTGGGAAAAATGGAAAAAAGACGCAAGGCGCTCAAGGACACGAAGAAGAGGAACCTTCAAGTGGACTCCTTCAAAAGACAAACGGCACAAATTATTTTTGATTTACTACAAGATTTCAACAAGAACAACGAAGTTCAGACTACAAGTCAAGACAGTCAAAATTTTGCACAGAAACCCAACACCAGCGATGAAGATAGAAGACTGCAGCAAGAACTTCTCAAAGTTCTACCTAGCTCAGAAGAATCTTCTTCCAGCACAAACGACAAACAAACAGCTAAAGGAAAAGAAAAGGCTCAAGGACAAAGATGATGGAATATGCTTTCCGTCACCTCCAGCTTTTATCACTCCAAGACAAACCAACTTTTGGCGAAAGAAGACGAATAACTTTCGGCGAATCATGGTGGCAGACAAAAGAATCTACTTTTTCTGTAGACTTTAAATAACTTTTGTAGCATTATTTTCACTTTCTGGTAAAGTTAGTCCAATGTAAAAAAATAGTGGACGACACCTTTTAGAAAGTAGAAGACACCTGTAAACTTTAGGATTTGTCTGATAGTTTAGACTCTGCCTATAAAAGGCAGTATACAATTCAATTGTAAGATATCGAAGGCACTATCTCTCAAGTGCTTTTGTATTCTCCCTGATCAATAAAATTTCTTTGCTCTCAAATTCTCTCTTGTTGATGCGCACAACCTGAAAAGACTAAGAAGCTTTCAAGTTCTCTTTCTTGCTTTCAAGTAAGTTCTTTATTTTATTCAACTAATTTAGTTATTTTGGGGTGAACACGCTCAAGAGGTGAAATGTCATCCAGGAATTGAAAAGGAAAAATCTCATTAACTTAACATGTCATAGAGCAGATAATAATTTTTAGACCTTACAATGAATTTATCTTAGTATATATTGATGATATTTTAATATGTAGTAAAAATGATACCGAACACATTGCGCACCTAGATTTAGCATTTAAATTATTTGAAAAACATGGCTTGATTCTTAGTAAGAAAAAAGTCGAATTATTTAAAACAAATGTTAAATTCTTAGGAATGGAAATAGGGAATGGTAGAATTAAATTACAAGAACATATAGCCAAAAAGATTCTACAATTTCCAGACAAACTTGAAGGATTAAAACAAATACAAGCATTTTTAGGCTTACTAAATCAGGCTAGAATGTATTTTAAAGACCTGAGGAATTAGTATGCAACAATTACAAGAATTTATACAACTCGTTGAACGAGAAGAAAGTTTAGATATCTTCAATCAACCTGAAGAAATTATAACAGATATAGACTCGGATATAATGAAAGATTTAAAAGACCTAGATCTAAGCCAAGCTTTTATCTCGCAACCTGTTCATATAGATATATGTGAACCGAAAATAAATTATAAAACTGAGTTAGACAATAAAATTGATAAAGCATTGGAAGAAATAGAAACTATAAGACAAAAAGAGTATAATCTTTTAGAAGATATTAATCTAAAAGAAGAAGAAGTTAAGTTAATGAGATTTTTCCCTTTCAATTCCTGGATGACATTTCACCTCTTGAGCGTGTTCACCCCAAAATAACTAAATTAGTTGAATAAAATAAAGAACTTACTTGAAAGCAAGAAAGAGAACTTGAAAGCTTCTTAGTCTTTTCAGGTTGTGCGCATCAACAAGAGAGAATTTGAGAGCAAAGAAATTTTATTGATCAGGGAGAATACAAAAGCACTTGAGAGATAGTGCCTTCGATATCTTACAATTGAATTGTATACTGCCTTTTATAGGCAGAGTCTAAACTATCGGACAAATCCTAAAGTTTACAGGTGTCTTCTACTTTCTAAAAGTTGTCGTCCACTATTTTTTACATTGGACTAACTTTACCAGAAAGTGAAAATAATGCTACAAAAGTTATTTAAAGTCTACAGAAAAAGTAGATTCTTTTGTCTGCCACCATGATTCGCTGAAAGTTATTCGTCTTCTTTCGCCGAAAGTTGGTTTGTCTTGGAGTGATAAAAGCTGGAGGTGACGGAAAGCATATTCCATCATCTTTGTCCTTGAGCCTTTTCTTTTCCTTTAGCTGTTTGTTTGTCGTTTGTGCTGGAAGAAGATTCTTCTGAGCTGGGTAGAACTTTGAGAAGTTCTTGCTGCAATCTTCTATCTTCATCGAAGAATTTTTAAAAAATATATATCTAGAAGAAATAAGTATAGAAGAAGAATTTTTAAACAATTATGAATTATATTCTACTACAGAAGGAACCATAGAAGACTATTTAAACAACAAAATAAATTCATATATAGACGCAGATCCTATCACAATAGAAGATGTTGAAGAATTAGAAGAAACAAATGATACAAAATCTGTTACAACTCAAATTTCTTTAAGTAAAAGTGGGAGCGATTTTAACAAGATATAAGAGTTGCTAAAAGTAGTTCATACCTGATAAACAGTTCCTTCGCTTAAGAAATAGATAAACGTTACTAAAATAGTCTATTTAAGGCAAACATCGATTTTTCAACATCAATGATGTATATGCTGTATACAAAAAAAAACTAGATGGATTAGAGGTCACTTACATGAACCACTAACCGGATCCAAAAGTTTTCCTTTGAGTTTGACCTAGGTCGCCTTCTTTGGACTCTCTTGCTACGATTAGCTATCCTAATCGTAAAAATTCTATGCGTTAACTTAAATGAAACAATCCAATTATGAGAATATGATCCATGTTATGACACTACAAACCTAATTCACTCCTTAATTATGAAAATGACCAATTATGTAAAATTACCAAAATACTCCGATGCATGTAAAATTACAAAAAAACACCGCTGTCATATCTAAATCACCAGAACCTCATTCTTGTAAGTAAATTCATCAAAATATCCCTCTTGTAGTTAAAATTACCAAAAGACTCCTTTCAGGTGAAAAATGACCAAAACACCCCATGGTGGATATCACAACAAAAAATCTCAAAGTACTTTAAAATACCCTTTTAGGCAATCTAAATTGATTTTGGGACTAAAGAGTGTTTCGAAACATTTTTCGCTCGAAAAACCCTAACCGATTAGAGGCCGATTTCGTTAAAGATAGATATCGGCTTCAAAATATCCCAAAACTTTAGACATCGAAGCATCTCACTACTTTGAGGTCCTTATAAGATTTCTAAGAAAATTGCATTGGTTTATTGCTGTGACAAGTTCTCACCAACAAAATCATTTAACACGTCTCAAATTTTTCCACACTGTAGATTTTCAAAAAATAGCTAGGGTTTTTTCTTTACAGTTTGTCATAATCTGTTCAAGCCTACTTTTAAAAATTTGAACATTGGAATGCTGGGATTTATTATCTTTAGCGACACTTTGTAGTCAACCCTTAACCCTAGTATAATTTACTGTTCATCCCTGACCTTCCTCCTCTTGGTAGCCCCCCTTACCAGTTCAAACACCATACACCCACTTACAGAAATACCCACTTCCACTCCCTTTACCAGCATACACACATATACACACCTCGACACACACACACACACACACACACACACACACACACACACACTAATACATCCATAAACCACACATACACACATCCATACAGGCACTGTCACCCATAAACAACTTCATACATCTACCACACACACACAAACACCACAGAATACACACACCCAATCTATTACCACACACACACAGAGCTATGCTAGCCAACCACATGCATGCACCCGTTGCGATACACACACCACACACATAACACTGCTATCTCTTTCTCTTACACACACACACACACACACACAGAACACAGTGTAAAGCGCCCGTGCGCACACACACACACACACGAACACACCCTCACGACACATACACAATACATGCAATACCCACACACATACTGCCCCGTGACAGTGCCCCCCCCCCCACACTCGTTCACTCACAGGTTACTCCTTCTCATGGTAATAAAGCCATGCACACTCACATATATCTCACGTCAGCCATCCTCTTCAAATCCCTTAAACACATAGTCAATTTCAGGAAAGAAAAAAAGCAAACAAGGTAGAAGTCTTACCTCTAGAATCAATCCAACATGTTCCTCTCTCTCTCTCTCTCTATACATATATATACATACATATATATATATACACACACACACACACATATATACACACACACACACACATATACACACACACATATATAATATAGTAGGAGAGTTGGGACTACGGGTTTTATACACCCATTTAAATCAAACCCTAAAGTGGTAATTTACCAAAAGGTCCCTATGAGTTTTAGTGCTCTTTCAAAATTCACCCAAACTTTTTAAAACTACGAAAAAACCCCTTACAAATAAAAAAAGAAACTATTTACAATAAACTATCTTATGAAAAACTTTTACGGGGTGTTAAAATATTCCTACATTATGAAATTTTGGCCTTAAAATTTGGAGCTCCTTAGATTGCTGTTCTTAATCATATTCGATCTGAGATATTCACCCAAATATAATTTCAAGCGTCTAACGAAGTATTTGCGCAGAAGACCTAAAAGTATAGGGTTGCCTAATATGTAATTAACACACTTTAGTTCACCGTTAATTATAGCCTAAAATTTAAAACTCATAATCATAACCTCCACCACAATGTAAATGCTATCCTCACATGTTACCATTTCCATTTATGCCATTAAATCGTCGCCGTACAGTAAAGTGTTGTCATACGAGCAATGACCACAAATAGTCCAACAAAATTACCACATTTTCCCAAACAAATTTTAGAACAGAATAGTATATTCTCCTCCTGTTAAAAGAATTCTGGCCTTGATTTCACAACGTTGACAATGTCCAGGCACTATGCTTCCCCTGCGTAACTCTAATAGCAACCAGCACAATAGCATTTAGGGGTGAGCACGATTCGGTTGGTTCGGTTTGGATGCTGAATACTAAACCGAACCGACCAATCTCGGTTTGGAGAAAAAGAAACCGAACTGTGGTTGAACGGTTCAGTTTCTGTAAATTGAACGGTTCGGTTTGGACGGTTTAATCGGTTTGGGCCGACTCAATTTTGGGCAAGTTTAGGCCCAAAAATTAATAACTTATACATATTAATAAGCTCCAAAAAAAATGAATTTTTTTTTATCATAATTATCAATATTTAGTAAGATGTAGGCGACGAATGAAAAATGTGTGTTATGTTAAGAGATTTAGGGTTTATCCCATTTTATATGAGTGGTTAGATAACTGGAGTTAATAAAAAAATAATTAGAATTAGGTAAAAATATAGATATGTTATATCATTATTATTATTATTATTATTATTATATACGGTTCGTTCGGTTTATGCGGTTTCAAAAAATTCAAACCGAATGTACGGTTTGGAAAAAAAACCAAACCGATTGATTTTTAGATCGGTTTGGAAATATACGGATTGGTTGATTCGGTTTCAACGGTTTAAATGCTCACCCCTAATATTACAGTGCACTCCCTAAACTCTGCACTGAAACATATGTCCATGGATATCCAAACACTACAATTCACGTTCAAATTGTATCGTTGAGCTCAAACCTATGGGATCATCACTTTCGCTCTAACAGTCCCAAAACTTCAAGGGACCACATCACTGTTTCAAAAGTCCCAAAATCTCTATTCTCTGATCATGAAAACTATAGCCTTACTTTACCTTTGTCTAGCTACGACGCTACATGCATCATCACGACCTTGGTGAGGCTTTCAGCAACTCGAAACTCTTTTTTCCTGACCATCCAAATCTAGCTTCACTTACTGAAATGAAGTCCTCACAATGTTATATATGACCTAAAATGTGAGTAAAAACACCACTTGCAATCGTGGCAACTTTAAGCATTTTACCACACTAAAGGATTTATCACTTGGGATTTTACAACTCAACCAGCCGAATCATTACCTAAGCTTTAAGTATCACATGACTGTAATGCTCTAATACCATATCTGTCACGAGCCAGACCCACGATTGGTCTGTGAGCTAGGTCTGTGACTGGCCGTAGGCCTATTAGACTTTCACCCAGGGCTCTGCCAGACCTTATTCACTAAAATCATCATGAATGTTGCAGAACTAGAACTTTTACAACTTCATATTTGGCAAAAATCATCATCGGCACAATAGCTATATATATACATATGAACGGATGTGCAAAAACACATCATTAAACACCAAGTTCTAAAAGTTTACTACATTTTTCCCGTGATGTTACAACATTACAAGTCAATCATTTTCAGTTTGCGAATCATCTTCATCACTTTCCCCGTCGTCCTCTTCTTCGTGGGACTCGTCGTCCTCTTCATCTTCTAATTCATCCTCTTCATCAGTAGACTCGGTCACATCATCTCCAACACTTTCCACGTCTTTCGCGTCATCATCTACGACTTCTTCTCCTACAAGAAGTGTTGTTGGAAGAGGAAGATCGTCCTCCTCGTTGTTGACCTCAACAGGGAACAAGACACGTGGTTGGTCGGCTTGAAAGGAGTCTAGCTCACTGTCATATGTCACGGGCAATTTCTTGGACTTGATAGTTGTATACCAATGAGATTTGGGATTGGCGACGTCCTCCGCGTAAAAGACTTGTACAGCTTGACTAGCAAACACAAAGGGCTCGTCTGATGCAAGTCTTGACTTGACATTGACATCTACAATCCCTTGAGAGCTAACACGGATTCCTCTACTGCATGTGACATCGAACCACGTACACTTGAACATTACCAGGCAGTTTTGGGAACCCAGATATGTTAGCTCAACAATCTCATCTAGCTCTCCGTAAAATCCATGCAATTCTCGGCATAACAGTCGCCGTTGACCAAGACTCCACTGTTTTGGGTTTGTTTTGTTCGGTCATCATCTTTTACGTTAAACCTAAACCCGTTGATGATATAGCCTCCGTAACAGGATGTTTGTTTGTTAGGGCCTTCGGCTAGTAATTTCAAGCAGGAGGCCACTGGTCTATCCATTGACTGAACCTATTGTAGATGACGGTAAAAATTAAGGATAAATCAGTATACTAATTGGCCACAGAACTGTATATAACACATAATATAATTTCGTTAAACAATCTTACACGGATTTTGAACCACTGTACAAATTGTGATTTCCGATGAGATTCAAGTCCAGCGGGATCAGTGATTAAAGATTCCGCATCGAACTCACTGCAAACCAATATAGTTGACTCACTTAACACACTTTCAATTATGTACAGCAATGTAAGTGAATTAAGACTTTAACTTACTCAACGAATGCCGAAACTTCATCGCAATTTAGAAGGGCATATATTGTTGCAGCACTGTACTCTTCATCCGTTAGCCATCGAGTATACGTTCGGCCGAACGGACTCCCTGGCTGCTTGAATATTGACAATTGCCCTTCCAAATTTGTGCTTGCTCTGGGATCATTTCGGCCTAGTTGATTTAACCTTGTACCAACATTAGGCCCGAAATATTGACTACAAAAGTTTACAAGTTCTTCCATTACGTAAGCCTCCGCAATTGAGCCCTCAACCCGAGCCTTATTACGGACTTTTTTCTTTAAATGGAACATGAACCTAGAAGTTTAGCGAATCGAGTTAGGTGGAATATCAATGATAACAGATGTCGCATTAAGTGTAAACGAACAACTGTAACAATTTAAGGATTACCTCTCGAAGGGATACATCCACCGATATTGCACGGGTCCACCCATCTTAGCTTCATATGCCAAGTGAACAGGCAGATGCTCCATTGAATCAAAGAACGAAGGTGGGAAGATTTTCTCCAGCTTGCAAATCGTCACCACAATGTTCTTCTCAAGCACTTCCATGTTACTCACCCGGATCGTAGAAGAGCATATATCTCGAAAGAAATGAGATAATTCAGTCAAAGTCTCGCAAACAACCCGTGGCAACAGTCCCCGGAAGGCAATAGGAATGAATCTCTCCATGAATACGTGGCAGTCATGACTCTTCATCCCTTGGAACTTGCATTCCGATACATTGCAACAACGAGATATGTTGGACGCAAACCCATCCGGAAGCTTCAAATTCTTAACCCACTGACAGACCTTCTCCACTTGTTTCTTGTCTAGACAGTAAGGTGCTTTCGGAAGTATGGTCCTCCCACTGACTGTCCGAGGATGCAATTCACGGCGTACACCCAACTGTTGTAGATCCCTTCTCGCTTTAAGGTGATCTTTCGATTTGCCCTTGACATTCATCACTGTGTTGAACACATTATCAAAAACGTTCTTCTCAATATGCATCACATCCATGTTGTTTCGGATAACGAGCGTCCTCCAGTAGGCTAACTCCCAGAAGATACAAAATTTTCTCCAGTTGTGCTCTTTCCCGAACCCTGCAATCTTCTGATCTGGCACACCCTTACCGTGTGGTATGTCAGTATCAAGTGCCTCCAGGTGTGAGAGTACTTCTTCACCAGATGGGTAGTCCAGTGTGACAACCTCACGCTCGATTGTCCCGTCAAATTTATCCTTCTGCCTACGAAACTGATGGCCCGGTGGCAAAAGCTTACGGTGACATCCGAACCACGAGGCCTTTCTGCCGTGCTTTAACGTATGACCGGGGTTCACGCCCATACAAGCAGGGCATGCTAGCTTCCCATGTGTGCTCCAGCCACACGTCATTCCCAATGCGGGGAAATCATGTATAGTCCACATCAAAGCAGCCCTCATCTGAAAATTTTGTTTAAGGGATGCATCATATGTTTCGACTCCATGATTCCATAACTGTTTTAACTCATCAATCAACGACCTTAAATACACATCTATGTCCTTACCGGGGCTCTTCGGCCCCGGAATAAGCAACGACAAGAACATATACGGCTTCTTCATGCACATGCCTGGTGGAAGGTTGTAAGGGACAATAATAACAGGCCAACAGGAGTAAGGCGTGGTAGACTGACCGAAAGGGTTGAACCCATCGGTTGCCAGACCAAGTCTAACATTCCGAACTTCCTGAGCAAAGACTGCAGTCAAACTCCTTCCACGCCTCTCCATCAGCTGGGTGTGTCAGCACATCGGCATCGTTGCTGCGAGTCTCACGGTGAGCCCTCATATGTTCAGCCGTATTGGAGGAGTAGTACATTCTCTGAAGCCGTGGTGTGATCAGGAAATATCGCAATATCTTCCATGCAATGTTTTTCTTCTTCCCTTTGTCCGGTTTGTACCTCGAATGATCACATACTGGACACCGTGACAAATCCTTATTCTCTTTCCAAAATAATACACAATCGTTATTGCACGCATCTATCCGGTCATAGCTCAACCCAAGTTTCCTCATCATCTTCTTCGCGTCATAGTACGACGGCGGTAGCTTTTCACTTTCGGGCAGTATTTCTTTGATTAAGGTAACAAACTCGTTAAAACCTTTCTCACTCAGCCCGTGGTCTGATTTTAACTGTAATAACCTACTAACCGCAGACAGCCGTGTGTGTTTCGGAGCTCCATCCCACAGCGGCTCTTCCGCAGCTCTCAACAACTCATAAAACTGATGAGCCCCCTCGTTTGGCGGTTGTGGACTGTCATCACCCCAGTCAATATTAGCATGCCCAGCATCCATAATCATATCTCGGTAATCATATCGTGCCTCCTCCCTAACTTCAGTTTGACTAGTCGGGTTGGACGACAATACTATCGTTTTTCCGTGCTGCGTCCACCTTGTGTATCCACCCATAAAACCGTACCGACGAAGATGCCATTTTACTTCAATTCTTTTTCTCCAGTGCAACAACTCACATCTACCGCACGGACACCTTATCTTATCAAGGTCAACATGTGCAGGATGCGCATAAGCGAAGTCGAGAAATTCGTCAACGCGACACTCAAAATCTTCAGCATTCTTCCTTTTCATCCAACTTCGATCGACTGACATGACGACTGAATTATCGTACTGTATACCACCTTCAATTATGACCAGTGATTAGGCATTGCCGATGTAAATATGAATGCATGAATGTTACAACATGTCTACATATTTCCCCTCCACTCTTCAACAGGTAGTGGTCCTATCCCATTCAGAAAAGCACATGTTTATAAAACAATTTTTAACTCATGCTTAGTCCCATGTCTGTGAAAAATTCGGCAGCACCTCCCCGCATTTCTCCAAGTACACGACATCGATTAGGTGTTCTAACATTCATCTAACCTTGCTTAAGAAGGTTTGACAGATGTTAGAAAACCAGATCTGTTGCACCCAGAGAAACACACGAGAACGTGTACCAAATATCCACGACATAGAACACAAAGCATGAGTCAAAACACTGTTTTATAAACAATTAGCTTTTCCAAATTGTCCAAACTAGACATCCAAAGGCTCATTACAAAGCATTACTTTGTAATGAGTACCTTTGAACGGGAACTAAGGGTTTCTATGCATGCATGCGTTCAGAAATTGATAACATATGCAAGAATCTTTCCGAAATATCAAAACTGCAGAAAGATCGTTATTTAGTCCTAATTACGGTTATTTAGTCCTAATTAGGGTTTAATTGTGCTGAGTAGTGTTGATTAGTCCTAATTAGCGCTAATTAGGCTTAATTGGGTTATGTTAGTGCAAATTACGACTAATTAGGCTAACTATAATCAATATGCGTGTAATTGGGTTCATTTTGGCTAATTTGGGGTAATTATAGCTACTTTGATTTCATTAGATTGTTAGGGTTAATTAAAACTAATTAGGCTCGTTAGAGCTAATTAATTAGGGTTAATTGATTTATTAAAATATTTATTTTTTAAATGTCGGACACCGTCGATCAGACGTGGTGTCCGTGTCTGCTCTAACTAACAGGTATCTCAATCCAATTGAGTCTCATCCTCCTTCAACAATCTCAATTCTCAAATGCCGCCCAATGCAATAAAAATTAACAAAAATCACACATTCAATCCAATTGGGTCCCATCCTCCATCAATAATCTCAATATCTCAAATGCTCAATGCACAATTAACAATCTAAAATCATCAATTAACAACCTAAAATCATCAATTAATAATCGCAATTACTTCAAATGCACAGCTAATAACCTAAAATCATCAATTAACAACCTAAAATCACAGATCAATAATCACAATTCTCAAATACACAATTAACAACTTAAAATTATCAAACAAATTATCAATGTTCAAATAGGAAAAAATTGTTCAAAATACACATATCTGATGCGCTTGAATTATTTCAATTTAGGGTTCGATTATATTAGGGCATTCAATTTAGGGTTCAATTGGTTTAATTTAGGGTTCGGTTCGATCACAGGCATTCAATTTAGGGTTTAATTAGGGTTCAATTACATCAATTTAGGGTTCAATTAGGGAATTCTATTGAATCAATTTAGGGTTCGGTTGATTTGGGGCATTCAATTTAGGGTTCAATTTAGGGTTCGGTTGATTTGGGGCATTCAATTTAGGGTTCAATTAGGGGTTAATTTAGGGTTCGATTCGATTAGGGCATTCAATTTTGGGGTTTAATTAGGGTTCAATTACTTCAATTTAGGGTTCAATTAGGGAGTTCTATTGATTCAATTTAGGGTTTGGTTGATTTGGGGCATTCAATTCAGGGTTCAATTATTTTAATTTAGGGTTCGGTTGGATCAGGGCATTCAATTAGGGGTTCAATTACAATTAATTGGTTCAATTAGGTTGAATCGGGGTTCATTACAATTAATTGGTTAAGTTAGGGTTAATCAGGTTTAATTGGGGTTAATTCGTTCAATTAGGGTTACGCGGGGTTAATTACTGTTAATTGGTTAGTTTAGGTTGAATCGGGGTAATTAGGGTTTATTGGTTCAATTAGGGTAAATCGGGATTAATTAGGGCTAATTGGTTAGATTAGGTTGAATCGGGGTTCATTACAATTAATTGGTTCAGTTAGGGTTAATGAGGTTTAATTGGGGTTAATTCGTTCAATTAGGGTTACGCGGGGTTAATTACTGTTAATTGGTTAGATTAGGGATAATTACGGTTTGATTAGGGTTAATTTGGTTCAATTAGGGTTAATTGGGAACAAATTAGGGATAATTAGGGTTTAATTGTTACAATTACATTATAACAAATTAAATACAATACAATACACTACAAAAAATTAAATTTAATTACATTACAACAAATTAAATTCAATTACATTATAGCAAATCAAATACAATTACATTACAATAGATTAAATACAATTACATTATAACAATAGATTTAATGCGATAAATAATTTCTAGCATACAATTACATTATAACAACAGATTAATTTCTAGCATACAATTACATTATAACAACAGATTAATTCAATATGATAAATAATTTCTAACTGGGAAAAAAAGTGAGTTCAGGCAGTGGTGGTGCGAGGCGGATGACGACAGTGGCGCACGGAAGGCAGCGGCAGAGGGTGGTGGTGGGCGGAGGGGGAGGAACTGTGGCGATGGTGGTGCGACTGTGAGGTGGCTGTGGTAGTAGTGGGGTAGCTGCGGGCCGGCGAGGTGGCAATGGGGACGGCAGATCTGAGGGGAAAGGGAAGGGCTGTGTGGTGGTGGCGGGGGGGCCTGTCGCCGGCGTGGGGGGCTGGTGAGGAGGGACGGAGGCGGGGGCCTGTCGCCGGCGTGGGGGCTAGTGGGGAGGGACAGAGGCGGGGGCCTGTCGCCGGCGTGGGGGCTGGTGGGGAGGAAAGACGGGGAGAGAGAGAGAGAGAGAGAGGAATCTGGATATTTAAGAACACATTTAGCGACAGACATGTCCTGTCGCTAAAGATCCGTCGGTAAAATATTTTTTTGGACAACGTTTTTACCCATAAAATTCCGTCGCTGAAAATACCTTTAGTGACGGAACGACTTCCGTCGCTAAAAGTCTGTCGCTAAAACCCTTTTCTCTTGTAGTGTGTCACGAACGCACAACTTCGTACTCTTACTACACACCCGACACACACATCGACTTCCATACCCACGACACACACCAACACACACACACACACACATACTGCAATACACAAACTACACCACAACACTGCTATATCACACAGACACACACATGAACACATCCCCACGGTACATATAATACACGTAATACCAACGCACATACTACCCCACGGCAGTGCCCCTTCCCTACCCATTACACACACACACACACACACACACACACACAGAAACTCTCACTCTAGCACCATGGCTACCTATAACACCCACCCTTCTCTCATGTACATGCTGCTCCTTCTCAAGGCTGTAAAGCCATGCACACCACACACACACACACACGCACACACACACACACACACACACACACACACACACACATATATATATATATATATATATATATATATATATATATATATATATATCAAGACAACCATCCACTTTAAATCCCTTAGACACATAGAGAATTTTAGAAAAAGAAGACAAACAAGGTAGAAATCTTACCTTTGGAATTAATCCAACCCGCTCCTCTATCTCTCTCTCTCCCCCCTCTCGTGTGATAGGAGTGGTGGGACGGCTGAATTTTGTACACCCATTTAAATCAAAACTCTAAAGTGATAATATACCAAAGGCCCCTCCGATTTTCTGTACTCTTTGGAAGTTCACACAAAACTTTTTAAAACTACGAAAAGACCCCTTACATAAAAACAATAAAAATGTTACTATAGATTAACTTACGAATAATTATTACAGGGTGTTACATTTGGCAAACTACAGAGCTGCCTCTGAGAAAGAATGAGTTTGTCAAGAATATATAGGGAAACATGAGTTAGATATAATTGTTAATCCAAAGCAAGCTAATAAGAAGGCTTTTGAGAAAGGCTTCTTTCGAGAGTTAGCATAAGAAATTGTTCAAAAATAATGAAAAGGTGGGAGGTTAATAGTATTATGTACAAAATTGTAATCTTAATTGATTTTTCTGTAAGCTACACAGAAAGATCGACTAAGATGCCTTCGCTGAACCAAGATATCTTCCTGATTCTAGTCTATACTTTGGAAGATCACCATATTACAAGTACTCCAAATAAGCCAGTGGGATATTACAATTATGTTACGAAGTTGAAATAAGTAGGAAGAGTTTGTTGTGAATACCCAAGAAATAAGCCATTCTTTAAAAGTATCATTTTCACTACAAGCTGGGATAGTCATATTCCTTGAAAGCCAGAGGAAGGTAACTTTTGAGCAATGCAAAAAGAGATGGATGGACTCTTCAGAGAAGTGACATAATAGACAAAGCGAGGACTGGGTCATGCCTATTCAAGTGAGAAATTTTCTTATGGGAATTCTGTCCGACAACAACTGCTAGAGGAAGAAAGAAATTTTAACAGGTAGGCTTAATGACCAAACTGCTTTCCATGTCTTTTCTAAAATTTCAGGTAGTCTTGTTGGCCGATGTCCCATACACTTGGTTTTTTCTTTGTACAAGCAAATGCTACAGAGAAATGGGCTGAAAATTCAATTTTCCATAAAGGATATCGGGAGAACCCGAAAAAGGGATGTGGATTCCTATAATTCTGTTTACAATCTAATGGGAGAATAAGTTGTGCAGAGCTTGCATGTCCCAAGAGTCAGTTATGATTACGTTTGTAATCGTTCTTGCATTAGAAGATCCTGAGCCATTAGTAATCTAAGGGAGTCTGGTGTGTGGTCTAGGATCCTATGGTCTTTCCAAATAGTAACTGAAAGACTGTTACCAATTTGCCAAAATATTCCCAAATATAAAACATTAGTACCTGCTTAAATGCCTTTCCAAGCCAAGGAAGAAAACATGATATGGACGAGTGAAGAAACACTTGTGTTGCTCGCAGTACTTCGATCGTAAAACTTTAGCTAAGAGACATTCAGGCTGAGTTAGGATTTTCCAGCTAGCTTTTGCAAGAAGTGCTAGATTAAAGAGTCTAGAATCGCGAAAGCCCAGTCCCTCTATGGTTTTAGGCATGCAGAGGGTGTGTCAATTAACTCACTGAAGACTTTGTTTAGAAGCATCACCAGACCAGAAGAAGGAGCTAAGAATGGAGTTGAGCTTATTACTTACATAGACCGGGAAAAGAAATAATTGCATGTGATAGACCAGGAAACTATTCAACACTAGAGAGATTAGAGTTGCATGCCTTGCTTTGTTCAAGAGAAAACCCTTCCATCCAACACAGCGAGATTTGATTTTCTGAATTAATGATCGAAAAAAAGCCTTTAGGTTTGTGACCACATCCAGAAAAGGGAAAATATTTCCTCGCTCGATGTTAAAACAAACTGAAGCATAAGCTTGTAATTCTTTGGAGGTGTTAGGGCTGCAAAAGAACAAGGATTTGCAACTTGACCTAAGATCTGACAGTAAAGGTCTAGAAGAAGCTTGATAGTTTTGAAATTGAGGAGAATTATCTGGAAGAACAATATTGTCATCTGCGAACATGAGGTGGTTGATCAGAGGTGTTGATTTGCAAACTTTGATGCCACAAAAGCCTTTGAATCTTTCTACTTTAATTATAAGCACTACTGAGAGGACTTCTGAACATAAGACAAAAATGTAATGTGATGTCGGGTCACCTTGTCTTATTCTGCATAAAGGATGGGATCTTTTGGAGGGGGATCCGTTGACTATGACTGTATAAGAGATTATGGTCACACATTGCATGATGAGCTAGATCCGGTTAGATGGAAAATTGAGCTTGATAATCTCTGGTTGAATAAAATCCCCAGTTTACTCGATTGAATGCTTTGCTCATGTCAACTTTAAGTGCTGCCATTCTTGTTTTCCCAGTTTTCTATGCGTGAATCACATTGGTTAGTTCTTAGGCAATCAAAATGTTATCAGATATGGCTCTATTATTAATAAACATGTTTCAGAAGGGAAAGATGATTGAGGGCTGACTTTCTTGAGTCAATTAGCAAGAACCTTGGAAGTGACCTTGTATATAGTGTTGCACATGATAATAGGTGGTAGGGTGTTTAGAGTCCTTGCCTTTTAGGATTAGCGTGATGTAAGAGAAGTTAGCTTCAGTCATGAGATGACTAGAATGCAGGAAGGAAAGTACACTAGAGGTAATATCACACTTTAGGAAATCCCAGCAATTTCTGTATACTAGAGGTGGAATTATGTCAAGTCCTGGGCTTTAAGAGGTGCAAGATCAAAAAGAGCTTCTTTGATTTCCATATCTTTGAACGGTGAATTAAGAAGAAACATGATCTTCTAAAGAAAAACATATAAATCAATTAAGAGAGATTAGTTAAAATTGAGTTGAGGTTGGACTTTATTGTAATTAAAGAGGTTGGAAAAGGAACTTTCAAAAGACTTCATGAGGTCGCATCCTTTGTGCACCAATAGCTGTCACTGTTAAATATGCCTGCAATCCGATTATGGGCTCTGTATATTCTGGTTATGGTATGAACAATTTTGTGCTACAGTCACCTTCTTTTGCCAATTTTGGGTTTCATTTTTTGTGCCCAGAAGAGTTCTCACAACCTAAGAGCCATTCTAAGTGTTGAGATAGAAGAAGACAACTTTCACTGGCTGATTGATTGAGAAGATTAGCTTGAGTGAAGCAAAGCTTTTAAAGAGTATCTTTAATGTTGGTGGGGATGTGACCGAAGTTTGAGATATTCCAAATTTCATCGAATTCATAAGGTACTTTCATTGGTGCATTAGTTGGAAGAGGGAGGGCGGGGGGGGGGGGGAGGGGATCCCGATACTAGATAGTTCCAAATGCAAATGATTTGGTTTAGATAGTCTGGGTGCATAAACCAAATGGCTTGGAAACCATGAGGAATTCTTGCTAGAGACCAAAGCTGCGAGCAAGGTCGCTTGGGGGAAGAGATGTAACCAGTCAGCGTTTGCTATACCTTTGTCCAGCTTTTTGAATTTACAAGCCTCCCCTGACATATTACTTGCCCAGGTAAAGGTGGGTCCCATACAAGGAAGGTCTATCAGTTCCTGATTAAAATGAAGTCAAGAAAGACAGGTCTACGAGGGATGGTTTGAGCATTAGGGCCAGCCTTTAGTGACGAAGCTTTGACTTGATTGAAGTCACCAAAACACCAGTAGTGGGCCAGAATGAATGTTTAAGATCGTAAAGATACTTCCTAAGTCTCTTCATGGTCAGTAAGGGGTCAGGGTTACCATAAGTAAAAGCCCCCACCATAGAGGAGAGGAAGAGGGAGAAAAGTTGAGAAGCAGTAGATTATTATTAGTGTGGACTAGCATAGTACTCCATGAAGGGCGCTAGCTAATCTAAAGGCCATCGCTAATTCCTTTGGTTCAAGGGGTTAGTAGGACCAATACCGGTGGAGGAAGAAAAACCAAAATGAAAGAAGAGGTAATTTACATCAGAGAGGGAAAGAAGGATTTCTTGAAAGAATATAATGTCAGGATTAAGTTTTTTGATCAAGTTTTTAGATGTGCTAACCTTTCAGGGATGACCAAAACCCCATGATTCCAGTTAAAAATTGTCATTTAGGGTGAAGGGGTTGTTACCGGACAAGACCTGAAACCCAAAAAAAGAAAGTGGGAGGAGGGAAAGAGGAAAACACAACAAAAAGGTTGCGTTCTTTTATTGGGGAGGGGGGTGGTGTTCAGTGGCTGGATTGAGATTTTTTCCATTTACGGGTTTTTCTCTGATAAGCAAACTAGTTTAGTGATAATTAGAAAAAATAGACATATAGAGAATATCGAAAAAAAAAAGTATAGAGCAAGGAAGTAAGGTGGTGGTTGAAAGAACCCGGGTAGTCCCCGAAGTTACAATGTAGGTTAGATGCTGAAGAGGCCACAGAGATGTCTGGGGAAAGATTTGATTTTTTTCCTCGCATCAGAATCAGAACTCTTGTCGCTGTTGTAATAAGAATACTTCATTTTTTTTTAGTATAAGCACCATATAAATGATGGCTTCACTACTGGCTTCACTACTGATGGGAGCTAAGCTGTAGTATTGAGTATGCTCTCCACAGTATGGTGAGAATCATCTTTAACCAAGTTCTTTTTCATTTCATTAACTTGTCGGAGAAGGCCAGAGAGAGATGTTGCCGTGGGGGAGGGTAAGGGCTTACTTTTGAGGCCACATGTTTGACATTGAAGTGCTGAGCAGCCATAAGAAATGGGTCTAATTGAAGGAGGTGGTTCCACGGCCTGGTGAGTGAGGTTGGTTTGTGGCAAATACTTAGGGTGTTATGCCGAGTAGACATAGTTTCCACTTGCAGTAAGATTTTTTCATTTTCCATGCACAATGCTTGGTCCTCAAGGTATTTATCCAGTAATTTAGAGGAAGTCATATAAGATTTTTCTGAGTCAAGATGAACACATGTTTGAAGTGGAAGTGAAAGCTTGTTATGTGTGGGATGCTGAATCCTAGGTGAGGGAATCTTAGTAATATGTCTAGTATAAAACTCTTCCATACGAGTTTGAGAAAGGAAGTGTGAATCAGTAAAACAAAGTTAGGCAAATACTTAGTCTTACCTTTTAGAGTAACGATAGTGGGTCTCCAAAAGGAGTAGGAGAAAAAAAACTCGTGTAAAAGGAAGAGTCTTTTACTTGAAGAGAAAGGTGTCGCTTAAAATAATTAAGAAGCATCACGTGGGAAGGGGGGAGGGAACCCGTAAATGAAGAGTATTCAAAGAGGATATAGGTAGGTGTGAACCTGAGGATTGTCAAAGATTGTTTGAAGATCAAGTAGCAGTGGAAAAAACCGAGCTAGCAGAGTTGGCATATTCAAAAGAAGGACGTTTATCGTGATGGAATCTGGGACCGAAAGGGGAATTAAAGATTTGGAACTTGGAGGGTCGGTTGTGATGGGTGTTGGATAGTCCCCTGATGTCCCTGTTGTACGAAATTGTCAATAATATGCTGATAAAGATTTGAGCAGTGGAATTGCTGAGCCGTACGTCCTTCCTTTGAAACCTTCTACAACGATTCTAATATCTCCCCAACATCTATGGTACGAATGACCAACAATACCGCAGTGGTAACAAACACATGATATTTTTTCGTATTGAAATTTGATCCAAGTGACCTTACCGGTTGCGAGTTTGAGTTAGATGCCAGGGATGAGGGGATAGCTTTGGTTAATCCTGATGAGCAAACAGAAGTAATTGGTTTTATGCTTTATGCTTTCCATCCATGGGATAGAGGGTGGTTGGCCAATGATGCCTGCGGATAAAGTTGTTGTAGCCACTTACGTTGGTTTTTTATGCTTTGGTTTCCATTTTATTTTGCATGCTCGAATAAGCATCTTTGTTATTCACTTTATGTTGTCATTGACTTCTGTACTTAGTTGTTCCTTTATGCCTATATTAGAATGTGAGTGAGGTGACACCCATCTTAGCTTATATAATCTACTTCACTAATATGGTAAAGTCACTAAGCCCTCCCCCCTCATGCCCAGAGGGGCGACAAAAGCGAAAATTATCTCTCTACCACACCTCTCGTCCTCTCCGTCTCCGTCACCACCACCGGTTTTCCCCGTGGGTGGTGACGTGGTAGCCTAAATCTCTCTTTGCTTAGGTTTTGTTTGGTTTTTGGACGCTTAGGAGAATGGGACGACCGTTGTTGCTGCGATGGTTCGCAATCAGAGAGCTGTGGTCATCCCAGTTTTCTAGCGTCTGCGATCGGTTGGCGAATGAAGTTAAGTTAAGCTGTCAGAGTCCGTACATGCTCCGTGGTTGGATTGTGGTGGCTGAAGGGTGTGAGTGTTCTTGCTGTCGGGGTTATCCTTGATTCGGTGGAGTTGGTCGTCTATTGCGGGTTTCTTTGTCGGAATTGTGGGTGCCGAGTTTCCTGGTTTTGAGAAGGTTGGTGAGTCTAGGCTTGGTTTATTTTCCCCCTTCCCCCTAGTTGATCCCCCTTCCCTTGCTCTAGAAAGGTTTGATGGTTGTGATTGGAGGTGGAGTCTGTGCCCTTTGTGATTGTAGTTTTAGGTTGTTAAGGCTGTTGTTGAGTCGGAGGCGGTTGTAGTAGATGGATGACGGTGGTCTGTCGGGTGTGGGCTTCCTCCGTTTGGCCACCGAGAAGTTGGCTATTCCGCGGGGAGGGGGGGTTATAGCTGCTTAGGTTTTTGGCATAACTCTTTGGCTTGGGTGCAATTTGGTGATATTTAGGGTGCTAAGGGACTAGGCAGCGTTGCGATGGCCTGAGAAGGTGGGGATTCCGGGGCCGATGTGGATGTACGCTGATCGCGGCACATTTGCAGCGATGGGACAGGTGGCTGATCAGCGGGTTGGTGACTGGCCGCTTGGCTTGGTGCTGTTAGGTTTTTATTGGCTTGCTTAGTTTGGTATTATCTTGTTTTTTTAGTTAGTATTTATCTAGTTTTGTTGGTTTTTATCCTAGTTTTTTTACTCTTAGCTATTCTGCTTTTATTTTTAGTTGGTTACATTCTGTTTTTCAGCTTGTTAGAGATTTTGCTTTAAACTTAGTTGGTTAGGTTTTTATGTATTTTTAATTTGTTCTTAATTATGTTGTTATTTGTCACCCTTTATTTTATTGTACTTCTTATCGGATGAAGATGTCATCCGAGTGCTATCTTTAACATTAATAATAGGGTTCCTATCACTTTTCCAAAAAAGAAAAGAAAAAAAAACTCTACTTCACCATACTCCATTATTAGTCCACCCAAAATATAGAGTTTCTAGCCGATAATTTAATAAAATAGACAACACTCAATGTAGGTGAATACCTTGGGCCCTTCAGAGAGTAGGTAGAAGTCTCGTGCCAATCACTCTTTTAGCTAGAATATGTATTTTAGATCTTCACATTTTTTAAATTTGAGTTTTCTCTTTGAAAGTTGCTCTACGAAATGGCATTACTTGTAAGTTTTCTTGACTGTTTCTCTTTTTCAACTTCCTCTTATATGATAGTAGCAGTGGAATAGCATGACTTGTTGCTGCACAAAGACTGCACGAAAGTAAGAAACTACAAAAACTAAGAACAACCGTGGGCTCAAGAGCTTAATGGAAGAAGCTCGTTTGTCATTAGGACTAACACTGGCCAAAAACTAAAGCTCTACAACCGGTAAGGCAAAAGTGCCAAAGGATAGAGTTGAGTTAGTGTCCGAGATTCTCCAAATGGAGCCCGTCCAGTACATAGAATATGCTTGTACAATCACCATCGGGTGAAATTCGTGATCGTCTGTTCACTCATAACTTTTTATGACACGTACTGATCTGTTTCTTATGGACTTGGTGTGCTTTAACTAATTAGTAAACCACCTAACATGTGGTGCTGGTTAGACGAACGCATATTAATTTTAGAGGTTCATGAAATATGCAATCGTGGATCAACATAAATCGGTAAAAATTACACATTTCTTATTTTGCAACAACTTTTCTACTGTTTTAGACAAATTATTGAATAGCTTAAGTTTAGTTATATTAGCTTCCAACATAATATCTATTTTCATTTTCGCTTGATTGGTTTTCCTTGCAGAATCTTGGTGAAAATAATAATGTCACTGTTGGGGGCTTCTAACCAACTGGATGGTTGTTGAGATACTAGCTAATACGATACGAACGCAATACATGCGTGGGTTGAAGTAGGGATGTTGTTTTCCCGGTGTCTTATGATGTTGGATTTTAATTTCTAGCTACGAACTTATGAATGTTATGTTGTAATTCGGCTTTGCAACTCTATATCCTAGCTACGTATAACCCCTACTAGTGGACTTAACAAGTTTAATCATTAGCTACAAACAAAATATTGGAGGTGCGGCACTTTTGCAAATTTTTCACTAGCTACAAAGTGACATATTGCTACAGAACTTTCGATGGCAATCAGAAGCCACGATTTTTTTTTTCTTTTTTTTTTCTTTCTATAGCAACAGTTTAGCTAGCCTTGGTTTCAATGAACGAACTTTGCTACGACAAAAATTTTGTAGCTAAGGTGTTTAGCTGCTTGAATAGTACTCTTTTGCTTGGTTTTGGTCGTAACAGTAGCAATGTTTTTGTAAAAGGAGGCCTATTGCAAGCAAAAAGAATTGAACCAAAGAATTTGTCTATTGCACTGTACGAGAATCAATTCCACGCATGGAATACTAAAAACAACCCAATCCAAATTAATAAAAGTGTCACACCTCCGACCTAGAGGCGGACCTTCACATAAAATTTCAAAATATCCTTACTTATGAGATACCCAAAGTATTTTACCAAGTATATAACCTCAAAGAGGTCATTAGAACTCTAAATTATATCTCAAATTAAAGGCAATTGAACTCATCATCAATGTCTAATAATTGTAGCGAAAATCTTATCACAATAATCCCTTTTCAAATATTGAGATTCTTAAAAGCTACTTATCAAAAGTATTACAAAGCTCTTTTTCTCAAATCACTAAAAATGAATTCAAGATATATATCTCCAAGCTCATGCAAAAACCTACTAACTCTTCTAGGTTGTCTTAGCTTAATTATCTGAATTGGAGGGGGGAGGAGGAGGGGCCCGGGGGGAGGGGGGGTAGGATGGCAGTGGCCTTTGTTGCTCTATGCTCATACAACTTGTTCTGCGACAAGTAGAACGTTTTTGTTTGTTTGTGTAGGACTTATGAGGGCAAAATGGTCGTTGTGCCGTCGCCGACCACATCATCGGCGTCCTCATGGCCGATTGAGCCCATCGGCGTCCCTATTGCAGGCAACTATGTGCATTCAACATCATCCACACGCACATATAAATCAAGATGGGTCTCGCATCCGTTTCACCACAAATGACCGTGCACCTCGCTGGTGCTTTGACAGCCACGCAGATTAAGGTAGATCAGGAGGCGAGACTGGTCTCCATCGCCAATTTCAAAGGAGGGGGGACACAAAGTTTAGCAAATATATATCACACACACCCACATAATAGAATGCTGGTATTCAATAACATATAGTTAAGTTAAAACAAAACATTTGAGATCGAAAGTGCAAAGATAATAAATAATCTTAACATGACAAATCTCATTTCTGGATATTAATATTCGAATAATTAAACTAATGATCAAATACGATACAACTACGTAATACGTGAGTGTAAAGCGCGTTAACCTAAGCACGTGAATGTTCTAAATTCAAAGTTTGTATACCAGTTACAATTGACATATCATGTCATAACGTCACGTTAACCTAAGCACGTAAAAGTCCTAAATACTAGTTCATTTCAAAGGGGGTCCAACAGACATTAAAGTAACTCAAAGGCACAAGAGCCACAAAGTACTAAAACTTTGTTTTTCAAGTTGGACAGCTTAACGATTTCAGAAAATATTTATTTTTTAAACTCAAAAATCGAAGAGGAAGAAAATGCGAGCTTAACGGAATTTAAATTGTTTTAATCCAAATTTGTATGGGATAAATCTAATCAACGTAAGCAAAAAGTATAAAAGGAACAAGGTTCAATTAAATAATGACGTGTGGCTAAGCCCCGTGTGATGTTCACGCAGCAGCAGCGTAGGAGAGGTCCGCCAAGAGAAATTTGTTTCATGGAGCAGTTGTCCAAAGAGGAAATGGGTTGCTTAAGTGGCTTTATAAGAATGGCCTGTACACCCCTCAAAAAAAAGAAAAAGGAATGGCCTGTACATGAAAGACAGGACTCTAGAATACATGCACTGCCAAAGCAATGTTTGATAAGCTGATTAGAAAATAAAGGCGAGATACCCATATTCATTCAGTAACTATAATAGAACAGTACGACGCAAATTGAGCAGGAATCACCAAAAGCCAACTGTGAGGAATTCGATACATGTTACCTTAGGTATAAAACCCATGGGCTTGAGTGTTTAACAAATCCAAGAATTTTATCGACAGTGCTAGCGACTCCGTAATGCGATCATTAAAATTATCCAATAAAAACAATTCAACATCACGAGTTCTATAGAGGTAGATGTAGTATGTATAACTCTTACTTCAGTTTATATCATAAAATTTGCAAAGTTGCGTAAGTTTCCAAAAATTTTAATCCTAAATAATTGAATGAATTCACTTATATCAAAATCTTCAAAAGCATAATTCTAACTTGATTCTTCTCCTACTTATAATTAAATTGGGTTTAGGATCACTTACCAATCTTTAGTAGAAATTGCAATACTTAAAACCCTAAGTTTTCCTTTCTACTATCTCACTAGACGATCAAACTCAATTTATCGACAAATCACAACTGACAAGTCCTTTTTTTTTTTCTTTTCTTTAGATGAAATGCAAACAACTAGTCCTTAATCTCTAAACTTGGTAAATAACTCAAAAGACCGCTAAAGATATACTGTTACTTATTCAAAAGTATCCCAAATGTTATTAAAATTACAAAAAATTGTCCCAAAAAATAAAATTATAATCTATAGATTATTTGAGGTCTTATAAAAAGAAAGAGCAGAAATGGAAAGGGAATAAACTCCAATGGTAGAGCATCATTTTGTATTCTTACTAGTTGTCTTGCAATGAGTAATCCCGAACAATCTTTTGTCACCTTTTTTCGAATTTCTCAATCGTTAATGACTTGTTAACGCACTTGTCAAAATTCTGTTTATAATCTGGATACTTTGCTTACACGTGATGCAGACGTTCAAGGTATTTGTTGCTTATATGCTAAGTGCACAAGTTGTGCTGGGTGTCTGGGAAGACGGTAGCAATAGCCTTCTTCATTGCCATATCTTGATCAGTGATGATCACTTTGGGTGCTTTGAAGTTCATTACTTCCAGCCACGTCCTAAACAACCATACAAAAGAACCCTCGCTCTCGTCCCTTAACAAGGCGAACCCGAACAAGATGAAGTGATAATGATGATTGACGCCCGTGAAAGAAGCGAACGACATCGAGTACTTATTGGTACTGTATGTGGTGTCGAAAGTCACGACATCCCCAAAATGCTTATAAGCTAGCCTCGAATGACTGTCGACCCAAAAAATTGTACTAACTCGATGCTCGTCATCAAGTTTATAATCGAAGGTAAACTGCAGGTCTTCCATCTGCATCCGTTTCAATAGGCTCATTGTAGATTGAGCATCATTGAGGTCATGCGCGGCTCGTATATGGGTTCGGACTGCGTTACGAACATCTGTCGTGTTTAAGTTTAAATTTTGAATTCCCCCAGCCTGTTCAGTAAGAACATTAACAATCTCAGTAGGTCCAATTCGCGCATTGCTCATTGTGTGAATTAGGCTCCTTGTGACCTTACCCATCTTCTTGTGTTGATGCATCTGACTCACCTTAGAAGGAGTTACTAACGGGTGATTGTGTACCAGTTCCAGGCTGGTAATAAGCCAATGATCTTGCTTGGGTTTGTAGCTTATGAACATCTTGACCTGGCAATTTGTGCACTCAAAATAGTCACGTCTTCTACAC
Source organism: Escallonia herrerae (assembly GCA_033070095.1). Taxonomy (NCBI): domain Eukaryota; kingdom Viridiplantae; phylum Streptophyta; class Magnoliopsida; order Escalloniales; family Escalloniaceae; genus Escallonia; species Escallonia herrerae. The sequence continues at coordinate 14,979 of JAVXUP010003853.1, read as the reverse complement.
GAATATCCTATTTCGTCATCACTGTCATCATTGCCTACGCGTGTCTCATTTTGCTATGGGTTTCTGCCCCTATGACACTCGTATAAGCGAGAGCATATCTTTTTTGTTACGTTGCTTGTTCTTGTAGTCTTTATTCTAATGCCAAAACCAACCCTCAATGAATACGCTCGAAAACATTCTTCAGCTTCTTCCAATGTTTGAAACGTTCGTCCTAGATACGGATCACTAGCATCTACGGGGACGTTGGAGCTCGACACGAAATCAGACATTGTGAAACAAGACCTGTGTAGAAATAGACTACGCTTAACAATCAAATGACATTTCTAACTGAAAATATTACCTAAAAATTACCTTGACGAATAGACCAATTTAGGATGACAAACATACCATATACATAATCTCAAAAGTGTCTCCAAATTAATAATTATTAATTTATTGAACATAACAAATTAAAATTACTAAGATAAATAGACAAATTCATCATGCCAAAATACAACAAACATATCTCAAAAAATTCGAATTTAAATAGGATAAATTTTTTGAAGTTATCGAACCTAAAAAAAATCGAATTAAACTATAATGATTTATTTAAAGTTACAAATTATACCTTTTTTATGAACATCATGTCTAGAACATCACAAAAAATATAGAGTATAACATCACAAATTGATGAATAGAATGACAAATTTCTAGAACATTAAAAAATTTATATTTTTTTGTCCAAACAAATAAATTATACTTTACCAGTCAATCCATAAAGAAAACTTCATCATTCACAAACTGACCTTGCTTGAGTGAAGCTTGAAGCAAGTGTTACTCGAAACTTGAAGGGAGTTGAAAATGGAAGCGAGTCTGAAGGAGAAGAAAATTGTGCTGAAGGAGCTAAGTAGCTGAAGGCGATACTGTCCGCGATACGGTGCAGCGGACGTGTGCAGAATTAATAGTACAGACTAGTCTGGAATATGTGTCAGTCGTGTCAGTCAAAAAGTTATCGGAAGTTGTCCGCTACACAGTGTAGTGGATGACTTTTGGCTGACAGTGTCAGGCCAAAAAAAGTTATTCGCCATACAGTGTAGCGGACGAGGGAGGAGGGGAAATATGGTAAAAAAGTCTGCCCGCTACACTATTTAGCGGACGACTGACAGCTTTTGAAAAAAAAAGATCTGGGCCGTCCATCCCGGATAGACGGCCAGATAGCGCTAGCAAAATCTCCTATTTTGTTAGCACTCTCAACGGATCAGCTCCCATATATATATATATATATATATATATATATATATATATATGGAGCCGATCTCTGTCTATTAGTGGGAAAATACTTATTTCTCCACCAAACCGCTACTCTTTGTAGCGGTTGCAACTATTCCTCACAAAAACCCAACCGCAACACTTTGTTGGGGTTGGAATAAATTGTTACGGGCTCACAAAAACCCAACCGCAACACTTTGTTGCGGTTAGAATAATTTCCACAAAGTAAAGCATTTTCTCCAAAAGCCAACCGCAACAAAGTGTTGCGGTTCACTCCGGATGGGCCCCCTTCTCCCGCCACGTGGTGTCCCCCTGTCCCCCCGTCCCCCCTTCCCCCCATTTCCATGCCCAACCGCAACTCTTTGTTGCGGTTGGCATGATAACTTCAATGGGCCAACCGCAACAAATAGTTGCGGTTCACCCCCAGATGGCCCCCCACCCCCCCATGGTCCCCCCCCGTGATGCCCCCTTCCCCATGGCCCCCTTCCCCCTCCCCGTGATGCCACGTTGTGTCCTTTCCCCGTCCTTTCCTCCTCCCCCTCCTTTTTTTTTTCCAGAGGCAGCTCAAAGCTTGGCCGCAGAGTCTTTTGCCATTTTTTTTCTTTTCATAGCCTTTGACTGCTCACTCACGGATTTTTTTTTTCTCTGTCTTCTTTCTTCTCTCTCCCTCACTTTTTTCTCTTTATAATCCATCCTTCCTGAACCCTTTCTTCCAGTCTCCATCATCTTTACCACAACTGTCTTCATACTCCATATCTCACCTACATAGTCTCCACAACAATACAAACAAAAAATTTTTACGCTAGAAGATCGGTGGATAACCGCTAGAAGATCGGTGGATTTTTCTTTAAACATATCAAGTCAAAACAAGTAAGTATTTTGAATTTTCTTATAATTCAATGTTAATTTCAAAGTTCAAAAATAGTCATTGTAGACTCAAATTGAAGATAATGAAAATACAAATTGAAGGAAACAAAAATCAGATCAATCAGAGATCGGATGAGCGGTATTATATTTATAGATTCCAAAATAGCGATTTTTTAGGGCGTTAAAATTAGGATTTTTCACGAATTTATAAAAAATAGCTAGAGCTAGATTTTGCCAAAGTACAAAAAAGATACCCTAGTTATTTTTAGAAGATCTATATCAAAGAAAAATTTCAAATTTTTCCAAAGACTGAAAAAGGGTTAACTGATACGGGGAACCTTGTAACTTTGCAGTGTAATTTAAAATATCAAGCTAGCGCGATTTCGCTCGAAACTTTTATGAGAACCCTAGGATGTTGGGAAGTTCCATCCCCCAGGAATTTGGGCCATTACAAAGTTGTTAGCTATTTTTTGGCCGAACGGGCTTTTAAGCGCTCGATCCGGACACCGGTTCCGGATTTTTGGGCGAAAAGTCCGTAGAATGCTTTTTAGATCAAGAATGAATTCGGGAAGCTTAAAATAGCATTTCAAAGCACTTTTGAGATTATTCTGATGCTAGAGGCATTTTGGTAATTTGCCACCCTGAGAAGGGTATTTTGATAATTTTACGGTGTTAAGTTTTTCAAAGGACTTTTTAGTCCAGAAATATAAGTAAAACACCTGAAAGGTTGTTTTGAAGCTGATTTGGGGCGTTAGGGTGATAATGAACCCCCGGGGGTATTTCGGTAATTTGTCGCTCATCGGGGTATTTTGGTAATTGAACATTGTAACACAACTGGAGGAAATAATTTTGACACTATGTGTGTTCCTAGGTTGTAACACTATGTGTGTTTAATGTGAATACGAAACTTAATTGTCGCTAAAGGTGAAAACTTAATTAGACAGTTTTTCACGAATTTATAAAAAATAGCTAAAGCTAGATTTTGCCACAATGCAAAAAAGAGACCCTAGTTATTTCTAAAAGATCTATATCAAGAAAAAGTTTAGATTTTTCCAAAGACTGGAAATGGGTTAACTGATACGGGAAACCTTGTAACTTTGCAGTGTAATTTAAAATATCAAGCTAGCGCTATTTCACGTAAAACTTTTATGAGAACCCTAGGATGTTGGGAAGTTCCATTCCCCAGGAATTTAGGCCATTCCGAAGTTGTTAGCTATTATTTTGGCCGAACGGACTTTTAAGCGCTCGATCCGGACACTGGTTCGGGATTTTTGGACGAAAAGTTCGTAGAATACTTTTTAGATCAAGAATAATTCGGGAAGCTTAAAATAGCATTTCAAAGCACTTTTGAGATTGTTCTGATGCCAGGGGCATTTTGGTAATTTGTCACCCCGAGAGGGGTATTTTGGTAATTTTATAGTGTTAAGTTTTTCAAAGGACTTTTTAGTCCAGAAATGTAAGTAAAACACTTGAAAGGTTGTTTTGAAGCTGGTTTAGAGCGTTAGGGTGATAATGAACCCCCGAGGGCATTTCGGTAATTTACCACTCATCGGGGGAATTTTGGTAATTGAACATTGTAAAATTTTCCGCAACTGGAGGAAAGAGTCTTTATTTTTATTTTATTTAATTCTATGACTTGTTGAGAATGACATAATTTTTATTTTTTAGATTTAAGTATAAATATGGATGCAACTGGAGGAAATTCTTTTTGTGAAGATTCTGATCCACCTTACTTGGGTCAAGTTTTTCAAACACTGGACGAAGTTGAAGCATACTATAGAGCATATTCGAAAATGATATGTTTCGATATTAGAACTAAGACTACTAGAAAACGGGCGAATACAGATCAAATTTGTGGTAGACTATTTGAGTGTCATAGAGGAGCACCGTATGTACCCCGGTTGTTCTGATCAGTGACGAAGGGCCATCAAGACAAAGAAAATGAGACACATTTTCGGGTACTGGCTGCAAGGCCCATGTGTATGCAGTACAACGGAAAAATGAAAACCATTGGGTTGTGAAATTAACTAGCTACCTTTCATATGATACATTATAAAAGCTACTCAGCCCCCTTCCCCCCGTCCTCCCCCCCATGCCCAACCGCAACAAAGAGTTGCGGTTGGCCCCCTTCCCCGGCCACGTGTGTCCCCCTTCCCCGGCCACGTGGCCCGTCCCCCTCCCCCCTCCATGGCTAACCGCAACACTTTGTTACGGTTGGCATGCCAACCGCAACGAAGAGTTGCGGTCCCCGGTGATGGCCCCCCTTCCCCCCACGTGGTGTCCCCCCCCCCCCCCCCGTGATGGCCCCCCTTCCCCATGGCCCCCCCTTTCCCCTCCGTGATGCCACGTGGTGTCCTTCCCCCCTCACTCACGGATTTTTTTTGTCTTCTTTCTTCTCTCTCCTTCACTTTTTTCTCTTTATAATCCCTCCTCCCCGAACCCTTTCTTCCACTCTCCATCATCTGTACCAACTGTCTTCATACTCCATATCTCACCTACATAGTCTCCACAACAATACAAACAAAAAAATTTTACGCTAGAAGATCGGTGGATAACCGCTAGAAGATCGGTGGATTTTTCTTTAAATATATCAAGTCAAAACAAGTAAGTATTTTGAATTTTCTTATAATTTAATGTTAATTTCAAAGTTCAAAAATAGTCATTGTAGACTCAAATCAAAGATAACGAAAATACAAATTGAAGGAAACAAAAATCAGATCAATTGGAGATCGGATGAGCGGTATTACATTTATAGATTCCAAAATAGCGATTTTTTAGGGGGTCAAAATTAGGATTTTTCACGAATTTATAAAAAATAGCTAGAGCTAGATTTTGCCAAAGTACGAAAAAGAGACCCTAGTTATTTTTAAAAGATCTATATCAGGAAAAATTTCAGATTTTTCCAAAGACTGGAAAGGGGTTAACTGATACGGGAAACCTTGTAACTTTGTAATGTAATTTAAAATATCAAGCCAGCGCGATTTTGCGCGAAACTTTTATGAGAACCCTAGGATGTTGGGAAGTTCCATCCCCCAGGAATTCGAGCCATTCCGAAGTCGTTAGCTATTTTTTTGGCCGAACGGAGTTTTAAGCGCTTGATCCGGACACCGGTTCAGGATTTTTGGGCGAAAAGTCCGTAGAATACTTTTTAGATCAAGAATGAATTCGGGAAGCTTAAAATAACATTTCAAAGCACTTTTGAGATTGTTCTGATGCCAGGGGCATTTTGGTAATTTGCCACCCCGAGAGGGGTATTTTGGTAATTTTACGGTGTTAAGTTTTTCAAAGGACTTTGTAGTCCAGAAATGTAAGTAAAACACCTGAAAGGTTGTTTTGAAGCTGGTTTGGGGCGTTAGGGTGATAATGAACCCCCGGAGGCATTTCGGTAATTTGCCGCTCATCGGGGGTATTTTGGTAATTGAACGTTGTAACACAACTGGAGGAAATAATTTTTATGTAAGACACCGGAAATATTATTTTAAAGTTGTTCTGAGATGTTTGTTGGGTCGATGGCTGCCAGGGGGTATTTTGCATAAGTTGGGGGTGTTTTGGTAACTCATCCCCTTTAAAATTTGATAAAGGAAATATTTGGTATATAATTGATGTAATACATTTAAAAAGTGGTTTTAAAGCGGTTTTGAGGTGTTGGGGCTGTAGCGGCCATCAGGGGGTATATTGCTAAATAATCACGTTGGCGCTAAATTTTAGGGAACTAGCGTAATTAAGCGTTCGGAGTGGTGAGAAGTGAGGAATTGTTTTAATACATTGAAATAATGAGATAATGACTATTGCTAATGCGTTGGTAAGCTAGGTTAAAGATCCATTTATAGTTTTGGAATGTAAATATTATGGATGCTAAGTTGGTTTACGATTATATTTTGTTCTTAGATATATGGATTTCAACGCCGGACCTCATGATACATCAATCCTATACGATGACGATGACCACGTCGCGAGGCACGTATTTGACGGTGTCGATAGGGGTGTTTTGGAAACAATTCAAAGCACAAGTCACCACGATGAGTGGGTACTAAACGAGGAACAAATACAACTATTACACCGTCAAAATTTATCTATGTTCACCGATCCAGGGATTTGGTCTCGACACGACGATTGCCTTATATCCGCTCTAGTTGAACGATGGAGGAGCGAGACGAACTCATTTCACTTCCGGTTTGGTGAAATGACTATTACATTAGAGGACGTCGGATTTATACTTGGAATCCCATGTCACGGCAAACCCATTACTTCGAGCAAAACGTCTGCATCCATAGCGAAGATGGCTAGGCAGTATTTCCTGGGAATTCCGAGGGAAGCTCTTACAACGAACGGCATCAAACTTAAATGGCTGAGAGAGCAGTATGGCGTGCTACCGGATGAATACACTCCTCACGATTTCGTGACGTATACGAAAGCATTCCTTCTGTATATTATTGGAGCCATATTACTTCCGACGCATTCGAAAAACACGGTGCATCCGAAGTATATGGTGTTCTTGGAGGATCTTGAGGAGGTATACTCGTATTCGTGGGGTTCAGCTGTCCTTGCGCACCTATATCGAGCACTGCACAAAGCTACGAGAAAGAGTGCCAAGTCCATTGCCGCCTGCCTCACTCTATTACAGGTTTGAGCATTTATTTTCTTGGTTGACGTGTCAATATATTCGTGCATTAATTGCTAATTCCAGATAATGTTTGCATTCACAGGTTTGGTCTTACGAGAGGCTACCCACGGGTCGTCCACAACCGCAGGAATATTCCGATGAGACGTGGCCTAGGGTGTGGGCCTGGGGGCCTACGACCAACCGGAGGAGACGGGTAGACCCGCACCACCATCTAAAGTTCTATCGGGGGAAACTAGAGATACTCAATGCATCCCAGGTGACGTGGCAGCCATATAGCAAGGTGATGCATCGGTTGGATGAGTGGTGTTGGCAACTTCCGGTGTCGTACGTGCTGGCAGGTTTGGTTCGGGTGCCGCTTATTCACTTCGAAGTATGTGAGTTTCAGATGCCCGATCGAGCTATGAGGCAAGCTGGCTGTCTACAAGGGATACCAAAACCCGCTGTAGACATGCGGCCATACAGGAGTGGTCGAGGGCCGAACTTCGAGGTGCCTGATGCCTTGAATTTGTTGAGTTCGAGGTGCAACAGTGGAATACTTGGCAAGAAACATATGATAGCCTTGTATCGCTGAAGGCCGACAGCATCAGCATTGAGGAGTACCTGCAATGGTTTCTCAAGGTGACGCGCACGAGGGTGAATCGCCCTTCCCAGGCGAGGAAGACATCGTATGCGCCACGTGAGATCTATGACCAGTTCTGGGCATTGAACATTGTAAGTCATGCTAGTGTTGTTTCAATTTTTATTTGCGCACCTTATCTACCATGCCTGAAATGATTAGCCATATTTTGTATGCATGTTTTTTAGGTTGACCAGGGCACTGAGGTGTTCAAGCAGCTGGAGGGGTTTGACTGGTTTGTTGCGCAGGCTCCTGACAATCTCAAGAGGTCCATTGAGAGGTACAAGACTGAAGTTCAAAACTTTAGTCTTGCGTACCGGGGTTACCAAGGGGAGCCGTCTAGTCGCTTGCCTCCTGATGCGTACGACTATCAGCCCCAGAGTCAGGTGTGGGAGCCGTCTACTCGCTTGCCTCCTGACGCGTACGACTCTCAGTCCCAGAGTCAGGTGTGGGGCCGTCTACTCGCTTCCCTCCTGACGCGTATGACTATCAGCCCTAGATCAGGTGTGGGAGCCGTCTACTCGCTTGCCTCTTGACGCGTACGACTCTCAACCCCAGATTCAGGTTACCCAAGGCATCGTGCCCAAGCATCCGGTCGGATAAAGGACAACCGACGAAGCCATTGAGTCCGGGCAAAAGGGATTGGATCGACCGGCACTACTTTGGGCATGAGCCAATCGCTACAACAGACTTTCCTATTGCTTCATTCCTAGCTCACTCTGATCTAAGACTGTTGGCGCCGAACACAAATATTTCGAATTTTCTCATTGACGCTTATATAGATCTGCTGCGTGTTAGAGAGCTAAATTATAACCCCTGCCAAACTTTGAAGCTCAACATGTATGCCTCTTTTGTTATCCCCTTCATGGTGAATAGCATGAAGGAGTTCACAGAATGAAGGAGGAAGCGAGGGACAAGCTGGCAACCATCTGCAAACGTGCTTTCCTACTTGAACGCGGACTATCAATGTCACGCAGCTGAGGCGAACCTAATCATGCTACCTGCTCTTCATGTAAGCCACTTCTTCCTATTAGTTCTCTTTCCAGAGAATAAAGTGGTCCACATATACGATAGCCTAAGGGAAGACGGACCTGGTCGGTAGCTGGCGCAGATGTACTCCACGTACATCAATGCGGTGGTTAGTTTATATCTTGACCTTCGCTCATAGTCTATTCTTCTTGTTACATAGGCTTGATAACCTTTTTTATGAATTGGATGCAGACTACTATCATTCCACTAGCGTGTTGACATTTTAAGGGGGAAGCCATCACGAGCAAAACAATGATAGATCCTTGGACGGTCGTGACAATAGAAAACCGACCAAAGCAATATAACAGTCATGATTGCGGGATTTACGTCCTCAAGTACATGGACTACATAGCTCGCTCAGATGTGCTCGAATATGATACGTGATCTCAAAACGATGCCTTGACGTTTAGATATAGGATAGCTTGGGAGCTGAAAAAGGGTGTAGCTAGACGCCTTCCTTACCATTATCCTGAGATGTAGTAGGCGTTCGTATGTTTTATTATTACTATTGTTGAATTTTGGATATTAAGGTTTGAAATTGAATTAGCCTTATTATTACTATTGTTCGATTTTGGACACTGGGCTAACTAGTGTGCCTAAGGTGCAATGAGAAAAAAAAAGTGACAAAAAAATTACGTAATTTTTCGGAAGTTATGAATTGGGCCCTAAAGTGTGTCCGAACAGGCCCTTCATAGAAGAACCCAAAAAATAATGTTTTTTTTCCGAAATTGATACAAATGGGCTAACTAGCGTGCCTAAGGTGCAATGAGAAAAAAAAATGACAAAAAAAAAAACGTAATTTTTCAGAAGTTATGAATTGGGCCTTAAAGTGTGCCCGAACAGGCCCTTTATGGGAGAACCCAAAAAATAATGTGTCTCATTTTTTTCCGAAATTGATACAAATGGGCTAACTAGCGTGGTTAAGGTGCAATGAGAAAAAAAAAAGTGACAAAAAAAATTACGTAATTTTTCGGAAGTTATGAATTGGGCTCTAAAGTGTGCCCGAACAGACCCTTCATAAGAGTACCCAAAAAATAATGTGTCTCTTTTTTTTTCCGAAATTGATACAAATGGGCTAACTGCGTGCCTAAGGTGCAATGAGAAAAAAAAGTGACAAAAAAAATTACGTAATTTTTCGGAAGTTATGAATTGGGCCCTAAAGTGTGCCCGAACAGGCCCTTCATAGGAAAACCTAAAAAATAATGTGTCTCTCTTTTTTTCCCGAAATTGATACAAATGGGCTAACTAGCGTGCCTAAGTTGCAATGAGAAAAAAAAAGTGATAAAAAAAATTACGTAATTTTTCGGAAGTTATGAATTGGGCCCCAAAGTGTGCCCGAGCAGGTCCTTCATAGGAAAACCCAAAAAATAATGTGTCTCGTTTTTTTTCGAAATTGATACAAATGGGCTAACTAGCGTGCCTAAGGTGCAATGTGAAAAAAAAGGGATAAAAAAAATTACGTAATTTTTCGGAAGCTATGTTCGATACCTAACACTTTATAATGGTTTCTCTTGTCATGATCAGTCATCTTATTACACAACGCACACTTTCGTAATTTTTTTTTTACCCGTTGCTTCTTCAATCGGATTCTTCATGCGTATTGCCCGTTTTCTCCCTTTTGTTTGAGAAATAATCGGATAAAAAATGTCGTCCTTCTCACCTTGCGTATTGCTCGTTTTCACAACCCACTTATTTTTTTAAATGGAGACACTGGTTTGATTCAGAGGACCTGTAAGACCACGAAATACTATGATCTCTGCGTATCGTCGCTGAAATCCGGTACGACGAGCCCCAAAGGGGACACCAAGGGGTTGGCAATTATTATGGTTAAAGTTGGAATAGCCAATGCCACAGCCACCAGTACATACTTGTCCTCTCAAGTTCTGAGCAAGGCCGCGAACGACACATCAGTTAAAAAGCTTTTCAAGGAGTGTGTTGAAAGGTATTCATATTCTAATGAATCTCTCCAGTTTTCTCTTCAAGATCTGGCTGCGGAGTCGTATGATTATGCGTATGTGCATGTTATGGCTGCTTCGGACTATCTAAATGCTTGTCACAATGCGTTTAAGCGGTACACATTGGGTTGGTTTATCCTCCTGAGCTTGCAGCTAGGGAGGACGGTTTTAAGCATATATTGTTGAAAATTTTGATGGAATCGGAATCGCAAATAAAAACTTTGAGGCGCGTAATCGCTGTCTTTAAGGCTTTATTTGTCCCCACTAGAAATTGAGTTTGCTGACGGGTTAACGATAAACAATCCTCCAGGATACAACAAAGTCTTTGGGAATCTGCAAACAGCAAATTCGAAAATTTCCCTTGGAATTCTCTTTGAAGTAGTGCACGTTTTTTGCTATAATAATTTGCAGAAAGGAATAGTTTTCGAAAATAGTAAGTCAGTATCTTAAAAGAACTGAAAAACATGTATTTATAAATCTGAAAAGGTGTGACTTATTTTTGGACAGACACAACATTTGGAAATCAAAACAGTTGTAACAGTTAAAAATAACTGACAATAAATCAAAATTCAAATTTAAATAAATCACACACCTTTTTCAATAAAACTATTTTGAAAAATACAAAATATTTTCCAAAACTAAGTCACGTTTTTTGTGACCGTGGCAAGTCACGTTTTTCGCGACCGCGGCAAGCGCTAAGTGCGCCTAATAACGCGCCTAAACTCGCGCACCAGCACCCGGGTAGCATGGGGACTAGCACACTTTAGTCTTACCACAAAGTGTAAAGTAAAAGTACTTTTGCCCTTATAAACCCTTTTTCAAAACCCACTTCCAAGTAATGTGGGACAAAAGAGTGAGTTGTTTTCAAACAGCTCAACTCACAATTTCTAACAATCCCCCACTTGTTTGAAAACAACGAACAATTTGAAAAATAACTATAGCCAAGACATACGAGAAATTATTATGCATACATAAAGGTATCTTTCGATTTAAACTTTTCGTTAGTGCGAATAGCTCAAAGTTCTATAAGAGTTACTAGTAGCCTTAACTTTAAACTAGCTACTCTTTATTATAAAATCGAAGCTATTGCACACATACAAATTTCTTGCTTCGACGAGAAATTCTTAATCAACTTAGCACTATTATGGCCTTGTGCTATATCCTGCTTCATGAACTCTCTAGAAAGTAAACCCAAACTTTCATAAGAAGTGGCACCACTTCTAAGTTCATATAGGTGAAGCTATGCTATGTGTTTCCGCTATTAGAACACATTACAAAATAGTCTCATACTTCATTAAGAGAAAACTCTCAACCTTTAAATCGTAACGGACAGTACTGAATACTTAGGGGCTCGACATCATCAGTACTAACAATCACACATCAGTAAATTATTTTTACCCTTTAAACCTTACGACTAGTCATTTCCTAGTGTTAGGTCGGGTTACCTCATAAGATGTCATTCTTACTATCTCTCTTGACAAAGCTTTTGTAAGAGAATCTGTCAAGTTTTTACTTGACTTCACATAGACAATTGTTATAACACCATCTTGTATCAATTGTCTCACAAATTCATGTCGTAGACTTATATGTCTAGACTTAACATTATAGGTACAACTATATGCCCTTGATAAAGTGGCTTCACTATCACAGTAAACAGAAATAGGAGGCATAGGTTTAGGCCATAACTTTATATCCAACAATAAGTTTCTAATCCATTCTGCTTCCTTACCTTACAGCAAGAGCAATAAATTCGGATTCCATAGTGGAATGAGATATGCACGTCTGTTTCTTGCTTGCCCAAGAAACTGCTCCTCCTGCTAAGGTAAATACCCAACCAGAAGTAGACTTATTTCCCCCACACTCGTGATCCAACTTGCATCGGTGTATCCTTCTAATACAGCCGGATAATCATTATAGAACAATGTGAATCCCATGGTTCTCTTAAGGTAAACGAGGATTCGACCAATAGCCTTCCAATGTTCTACACTAGGGTTACTAGTAAATCTACTAAGTTTACAAACAGAAAAAGGAATATTCTAGTTACGCTACGGCTCTACCGGAGTTGCTTACTAATTTCATATTTGGATCAAAAGGAGTACTAAACAATTTAAATCCAAGATGTTTAAACTTAGTCAATATTTTCTCAACGTAATGAGATTGACTCAAAGCATAACCCCCACTATGCTTCCTTACTTTTATTCCTAAGATAGTATCTACCTCACCCAAGTCTTTCATTTTAAACATGGAAGATAGATACTCCTTGGTCTTATTTATCCCATCCATATTAGTTCCGAAAATCAGCATGTCATCAACATACAAGCAAACTATCACTCCATAGTTAGTAGTGAATTTAGAATAAATACACCTGTCTGCACTGTTATGCTTAAAACCAAAAGATAGTATAACAAAATCAAATTTCTCATGCCACTGCTTTGGTGCTTGTTTAAGCCCATATAGTGATTTAACTAACTTGCATACCTTCTTTTCATTTCCATGTAAGACAAACCCTTCGGGTTGCTCCATGTAGACTTCTTCACTCAAGTCTCCATTTAAGAAGGCAGTCTTAACATCCATTTGATGAACATAAAGATGGTGAATGGATGCTAAAGCCATGAGAATTCTGATTGAAGTTATACGAGCAACTGGTGCATAAGTGTTGAAATAATCAATTCCCTCTTTCTGTCTAAACCCTTTGGCTACTAATCTAGCCTTAAAGGTTTGAACAGAACCATCAGAATTGTATTTTCTTCTAAAAACCCACTTACACGCTATGGGTTTGGAACCTTGGGGTAAATCAACTAGTACCTATGTGTTATTAGACATATTAGAGTCTATTTCATCATCAATTGCTTCCTTCCAAAAGGATGCATCTCTTGATAACATAGCCTCACTAAATGACCTTGGGTCATTCTCCAAATTTAACACGATAGGGTACTTGTTAATTACATTATTATTTCTATCACCTTCAACAAGAAACACAATACTTTGAGAAGAAACAAAATTTGAATTTAATTCCTTCTTTTTCCTTGCTCTAGTGCTTCTTCTACGTTCTGTTGGCTGAATTCTAGAATCACTAAGTTGATTCCGTTGTTGCCTTTTCAATCCTAAAGGTTCGTTTGGACCATTTCCTTGAGAATCATCATTTATGACTTCATAATCAGTAGAAAACTTATTTTCAAAGAATTCTACATCTCGAGATTCTAATATCACATTAGACTCCAAATCAAGAAGTCTATAGGCCTTGCTATTTTCAGCATATCCAACGAATACACTTCTAATAGCCCTTGGTCCAAGCTTGGTCCTTTTGGGATCTGAAACTCTATAGTATGCTAAACACCCCCACACTTTTAAATATGAAAGGTTAGGTTTTCTACCTTTCCACAATTCATAAGGGCTCACATTATTCCTTTTTGAAGGCACCCTATTATAAATTAACATGTGGTGAGTAAAGCTTCCCCCCACAAGTTTAGAGGTAGTTTAGCATTAACTATCATGCAATTAACCATTTCTCCTAAAGAACGGTTTTTTCCTTTCAGCCAAGCCATTTTGTTGAGGTGTGTAAGGTGTGGAATTTTGATGAATCAAGCCATGTTCCTCACAGAAATCTGTAAAATCATTTAGAAAATACTCCCCGCCTCTATCAGAACGTAGGGTCTTAATTTTCTTCTCAAGTTGATTTTCGACTTCTGCCTTATATTTTTTGAACATGGTAAATGCTTCATCCTTAGACCTTAATAGGTAAACATATAAGTACCTACTGTAGTCATCAACAAGGGTTATAATGTACCTTTTTCCTCCACGACTTAGCACCCCATTTAACTCACATATATCAGAATGTACTAAATCTAAAATTTTAGAATCTCTTTTAACACTAGGAAAAGGCTTCTTAACTATTTTAGACTTAGCACATACTTCGCATTTATCCAAAGTATCATTAAAATCTATTAAGTCCAATTTCTTCATGTTCTTTAAAGAACCATAATTCAAGTGAGCCAACCGACCATGCCATAAGGAAGAAGACTCGACAATATAAGCAGAATTAGTACTTTTATTAATGCTTAGCTTAAACATTCCATCACAAGCGTACCCTTTTCCCACAAAGCTACCATTCTTAGACAAGATAACCTTGTCAGATTCAAAAGCTACCCGAAATCCCCTTTTACAAAGCAAATCAACAGAAACTAAGTTCTTTCTAATTTTGGGTACATAGAGAACATTCAAAAGACTAAGTTTCCTTCCGAACGTGAAATCGATTTCCACAGTTCCCTTGCCGGAAACTTTGGCACAAGTATGGTTTCCCATTTGCACCTCTTGGCCATCAGTCACTTCTTCATATGCTTTAAACATAGACTTGTCTTTGCAGACGTGAACTGTGGCGCCATAATCGAACCACCATCCAAATTTCTCCATTGCCATGTTAACTTCAGAAATCATAGCAACGAGATTTTCTTCTACCATGTTTGCCTTTCCATCCTTTCCATTGGATTTTCCCTTTCGGTATCTACACTGCTTAGCGTAGTGACCCTTTTTCCCGCAAACATAACAGCTTCCTTTCTTCTTCTTTTGTTCTCCATCTTGGTTAGCTTTCTTCTTAAATTGTTCATCGTTCTTCCTTACTTACAACGTTGGATTTTTAGACT
>JAVXUP010003852.1:0-50892 GCA_033070095.1 Escallonia herrerae | reverse complement strand
AATGGGCTGTTAAGTGGTTCTTGTTTGCTTTCAAGCGTACTGAATCTCTTGTCAAACCAATGCTAATAATAGTTCTTTTCTTCACAAATGTCTTTAATTTATGCATTTTTTGTTGAGTAACTTGATTGACCGATTTTTGCTTTCCTTGTGTTCTCTTCTATCGTTGGTGGGATGCTTTAATGTCGCAGCTAGAGATTGATTTACTTAAGGTGAGTTTCTCTCTGACATGTGCACTTCAGTTATCATTTTGTGCTGATAGAAATAATCGAGTGCCTTTAAGAATACATTTTCCATTCCATATTTTTTGTATGTGAGACTTCGTGTTAAGGTTGCTAGATGTGACCTGGTCATCACGGGTTAGAACCATATATTACTCTAGTTCTTTACAATGTCAGATGTTTATCTTCCAGCCTCTTGTGCAGTAGATGTATTGTTGCACTGTTCTGCTTATTGTGCTACAGATGCTGATTCACCGCTTGTATTTGTGATGTTTGTTCTCCTAAATTAGGAACTGGAAGCGTGTAACAAGTTGACTTCTTATTTTCGTTCCCCATTTATGTCCCATTATTTTGTTGCAGAATTTGAACCACAAAAACATAGTAAAATATCTTGGATCCTTGAAGACAAAGGGCCATCTTCACATAATTCTGGAGTAAGTATGCTAGAACCTTCCTCCTCTCTGATCGCTGAAATCTTTTCTTAACTTCTTAAATTTTGTTTTAAAGATATGTGGAGAATGGTTCGCTTGCAAATATTATTAAGCCAAATAAGTTCGGGCCATTTCCAGAATCCTTGGTCGCTGTTTACATAGCTCAGGTTTGTTAATAACCTCGCAGTTGTTACCTTCCTTTTTTATTATTAGTTTGATGGTTTTCTCCTTGACCAGGTTTTGGAAGGCCTGGTTTATCTACATGAACAAGGTGTAATTCATCGAGATATCAAGGGGGCAAATATCTTGACAACGAAAGAGGTATCAACCTTATCTTTTGAGCATTTGCATGTTATATTAGCTTCATGTGGGCAAAATATATTGACAACCGAAGAGGTATCTTACTTTTTCTTTTGAGCATTTGCATGCTATTTTAGCTTCATCTAATTCTATGATAGTTTGACTGTGGCACGAATACAGACGTTCACGTCACATGCCTTCATTCAAAAAATGGAATTCTAGCACAACTGGACATGCTGAACAGTAAACAATGTTGAGAGTCACCCACGACTCTTCACCTTCTATCTTTCTGGAATTCTCTCTCTTTTTCTATCTGTCACCGTACCTTCATCTCTCTCGACTTCTCTCTTTATACTCCTTTTGAAGTATCTCTTGTCTTCTTGGTAGAGTTCTCCATGTCTATGAAGCTTCCTTGTCCATCTAGATGTCATGCAAGTATAAAGGGGGAGCGTGTCATCACTTGATGCAGTTCATTGGAGTCGATATCAAGAAATTTGTGGGTTGTTCAGTGGTGTTTCCGGTATGTTTTCGAAGTGTGTCGGGCATACTTGTGCAAGTGTAAGAGTGAATACAGAGGTAGAGTGTGAGTGAGTCACATATTCTTCGTTACTTGACTCACTCACACATTACCTCTGTATTCACTCTTACACCATATAATGGCTCAACAGAACCACAATACTATTACAGATATCATCACCTTGACCATCAGAAAATGCACTAGTAAAGACAGACAGAACTCTTCAAGCAATAAAGCAAGAGGAAAGTATAGAGACGTTGCAGGTGGAAGGTGGAAAAAGAAATAAAGATTTTCAAAATAATGGGTAGAGAGAAAAACTGGCTTCAGAAGAACCCTTGAAGGAGGGGGAGCTGAACAAAGTTTCAAGAATAAGTAAATGGTGAAAATGATGAACGCCAAATTTGCAGTAAAAGAGGACATTTTGCCATGGACTGTGAGCGGAGAATAAGATCGCTGAAGAAAAATAGCTACTTTAAGGCATGGAACTTCCAAGGAACCTTTGCTGCAGTAGAGAATAAGCAAAAGAAATTGCTCCAAAGTTGATGCTATGCTAGATAAAGAAGGCATTGGCAGTAAAAATGAGTTTCCATAAGCAATAGCAAGAGCAAATCCCATGAATGTTAACACCAAATAAGAATGCGGCGTTCAGGCATTTGTGGAGACAAGGCTCGAGGACCAAAGCTATTTGGAGGAAGAGAGAGACTTTGATGAAGGATCGATGCATGAACAAAATTCATATGCCGTTGGTATAGCCTGGAATGGAGATGGATTAAATCATACTGCAGTAGTCAAGGTTTGGTAGAAGACCAATATGGCTAAGCTGCAAACGGTATTGGATTGGTTGAAGATCAAGCAATAGTTGAAGTAGCAGTAAGTTTGTTTGTAGGAGCTGGCTCAAGAGATGACTCGGTGGTGCATGGCATACATAGTCCAAGTGATTGCAGGAACACTTCACATCTAGGATACCATCAAGACTTGAAAGATCTATGAGAGGCCATGGAAGACAGGCATAACGTTGTAAAAATTTGAAGGAGCTGAGAATGCGTCTAGATGAAATGGAAAAGTACCGGACAAGGTCAGTGCAACATGAAGCAAAACATGCTGCAATTGGCAAGGTGCACTAGGCAAAAGATTCGGATATGCTCGGAAGGACTTTTGAAAGCATTGGCATAGAATAAAGCGCTGCAGAAGGTCATCACGGAAGAAACAAGTATGCAGGCTTAAAAAACGAAGAGTCAGTGGTTTTTTTTTTGGGGTGGGGGGGTGGGGTATAGAGGGTCACCCCGGTAGTGTTGAGTCCTTTTAGAATTCTCTCTTTCTTCCATCTCTGTATAAACATCCTTGTCCTTCATATACAATTTTCCTTTCACTATCCATTCATCTCTCTAGAATTCTCCCTAGATATATCTCTTGAAATATTACTCATCTTCTTTCCAGGGTTCTCAATGTTTATTAAGCTTCCTTGTTTATCTAGAAGTATCTGCATCCAAGTACAAAATAAAAGCTTGTGGTCACTTGAAAGCAATTGAGTGGAGTGAATTTGTGAGAGAGTAGGAGACTTGTGGGTTTTGCAGTGAAGTGTGCTTGGTTTTTCAAGTGTACAAGTGAATTACTAGGTTTCTTTGTGTACGAGAATTTGTACCTAACTAATGTTTGAGAACATATTATGTAGACATTATCAATTAGAGTATTTTTTGTGTTCATCAAGTGCTCGATTTTCTCAACAACATGCGTAAATGTATATGTCTTCATTTCAATAATCCAAAGACTACAACTATATAAAGGCTCGACAGGATCACAATGCTTTTATACATTATATATATCGGTTTGACCATCAGCAGATGCACTAGGAAAGACAGACCGAACACTTCAAGCAGTAAAGCAGAGAAAATTTAAAGGCGTTGTTGATGGAAGGTGGAAAAAACAGTGATGTTGAAAATAAGGAAGAGAAAGAAATTTCTCGCTTCAGAAGAAGCTTTGAGGGAGGGGAGCTAAAAATGTTTCAAGAATAACAAATGGATAAATGATGAGTGCTAAAACTGCGGCAGAAGAGGACATTCTGGAAGAGGTGATCTTTTTTTCGTGCTGCGAAACCAGTTCTCAACCGCTGTCCTTTTTTCTAGATCTATGCTCTGATACCATGAAGGTTTTGGGTTTAGAAGATAGTGTGTGTGTGTGGGTGTACGGAGAGGGAGAGGGAGAGTGAGAGAAGAGCGAGAGCGTATATAAATCTGTCTGGTTCCTTGCTAGAATGTCTTGTGATTCTTGTTTTAAATATTTGATTTGACACATGTTTGTTCGTATGCGTTCTCTTTGCCCCTTAATTTCATTACCTTTTCCCCACTTTTGGCCTTCTATAGCTGGCTTTAGAGGGTATCTTCGATTCTGTTTTTGGTTTCAGGGTCTTGTAAAACTTGCGGATTTTGGGGTTGCCACGAAATTAACCGAGGCAGATGTTAATACACATTCAGTTGTTGGAACTCCATATTGGATGGCTCCTGAGGTATCTCTTTGACTTGATTCCTCTCAGTGTTTGAGCTGCACTTATTTTATCAGCAGTTTTCTTAAAAATGTTTATTCATGTTGGTATCACTTGTCTACAGTGCTTGGGGGTTGGGGGGGGGGGGGGGGGATGTGTCTGTTATTTATAAAAACTCTTTTTAATACTAGGAATGCAGATTTTTTACTAGCAGGGAATTGGATGACAATTTCAGCAGTACATCCCGTTCCAACAGTTGCCATATGCATCAAAAAGATGTCCGTAAAGAACTTAGCTCTGGCACTAACATTCTTAGGGTCGATCAAACTCGTTCCTTATTAAATATGAGGATGTGTGCTTTTCTATGTCAAGATTTTCGAATAAGTTGATGTACCAGTCTCGATGAAAGTGTATGAACACTATCATTGGATACAAATCTGAATAAGCCTCATGTTTTGCTCATTGTAGTAACTGTTTCACATTCCTCATCTTAATGAGGAACGAGTTTGATCGACCCTTAGAATGTTAGTGCTAGAGCTAAGTTCTTCATGGACATCTTTTTGATGCATATGGCAACTGCTGGAATGGGATGTACTGCTGAAATTGTCTTCATCCCTGCTAGTAAAAAATCTACTTACCTAAATCGAGCATGTGGGGGTGGGCCGGGGGGAGAAGGATATTCAGAGCTGTATTTGAATATAATAGTATTGAATGATTTGGAAGGGGAGCATACTTCTCCCTATCTTCACTGAATATTAAGGATTGCAGGTGATTGAGATGTCTGGAGTTTGTGCCGCATCTGACATTTGGAGTGTTGGCTGCACTGTGATTGAGCTTCTTACTTGTGTACCTCCTTACTATGATCTCCAGCCTATGCCAGCTCTATTTCGCATTGTGCAGGTTATTTCGGTGATCATATTTCTTTGACATTTGTTTTTCATAATAAGTTATTCTGAGGAGGAACACTGATAGGTACAAGTCCTACTATATTAGGTATTCTATTTTTTTTTCATAGCTTGTAATGTCAGCAACTTGTACAAATTTAAGGTTTTGAGATAGCTCTTTTGAGATTTTACTTGTGATTAATTGCTGGCTTCTGGGTGGAAATAGTTACTGGATTTCCTTTTTATTCTTTCAGGATGAGCGTCCTCCAATCCCGGATAGCTTATCTCCTGCCATTACTGATTTTCTGGGTCAGTGCTTTAAAAAGGTGAAGCAAGTAACAATAAGCTTCTATGCTCATCGTTTATGTCACATCGATTATCAGTTTCTTAGTCAAGTCTTGTAGAAACTTCCTTGAGGATAGATAATCGATTGAGGTGCTCTAACGGATCCATGTTTCTGGGCATGTCAGACAAGTAGCATGATTTTCTTTGTTTGTTCCAGATCTGAAATTAATGAGAATGTTATATTATCCTAACAGGTGGTCATTTGATCATCTGTAGTATCTTGAAATGACCTCTACTTTGGATGCCAGCATGCTACCTGATTCATTATGTTTGCATATTGAGTACCTCATAGCTAACTACTTTTTGCTTCTTTTGACATCAAGTAACATTTTGCAGAATGCTAGCAAGAGGCCCGATGCCAAGACTCTGCTTTCGCACCCTTGGATACAGAACTCAAGGCGTGTTTTGCAGTCTTCTCTTCGTTGTAGTGGAACGAGGAGGTAGCTTTGAGAACATTCTAGACTTCTGTCTTTCTGTCCCTTGTTGAATACCAGTAGATCACTAGTGCACAGATATACCCATCGCCAAAAGCAACCGAAAAAGGACAAAGGAAAAGTATTGTAAAACAGGGAACACTTGGTGTGGGATACACTATATCATCTTATTGTGCCGGTTCAAGGAGTTTGATTCCTCAGCGGTTCATCCCTACTCATCTTGCTTTGACCTCTAAAAGTTGCTCTTGCTTTATTATGTGGTTTGTATGTTAGTGTTGTTTCTAGCGTATTACCTGTTTGTCATTTGTTCTGAGGAACTCTTTGTTGGCAATTTATATCATGTATGTATTGCGTCCGTCTTATATCTTATATTAGGTTCTGAGATTTTGACCAAGTCATTGAAACTATATGGTCTTGTTCTTGTGACAAAGTTCGGTCCTTTCCCATTATCTTACCCCGTTTACATGCAAATCAGAAAGTGAAGTAAAAGCTTGAGAACTTAAGTAACGAGCATGTTTACAAACTTCTTGTGAGCTGTGCACCAGTTATGGAGTATTCTTCCCGCACTATAGGGTGTGAATATGACATATAGTGACATATGATGCATCTTGGTGTAATTTATTAAGGTTATTCTGTATATGAATGTGTTTCTCATGTGTTACTTGAGTGTTTTGACACATCACCTTCTTCTGAATTACTTCTGTACCATTTAGAGATGCCAGTTTCTCTACATATTGATTTTAGGTCAGGATAATACAATTGCTACAACTCTTCATGGACATTTATGTGGTTGAAACTTTAAGTAACTCAGTTTCTTGCAGGAATATAGAGGAAAATGGTTCGACAAAAGCTGAAACCTCAAACGGAGATGATCAGAGCACTGCTGGAAGCCCATCCGCAGAGAAGTTAAAGGTAATTTTGATTTGTTCATAGCTATAACCTCCAGTACTAACAACTAATTGATAAGGGTAATGCCACCAATCTATTGGATCTCTTCGTTCTGAATTTCAGGAATCCAATACAGAGTTTCTATCAGCAGAGGCTGCTGAAACCGTCAAGTCCAGTGAGGATAATGGTTTGAGTTATAAAGCAGTTGAGGAAAGAGCAGATAACTGCAAGAACGGTGCTTTGTCAGATCAGGATCCTATCCATGAGAAGTTACCAATACAACCTAGATCTTCTCGACCATCTGCTAATAATGAAATGGCTGATCTGACAGAGGTTAGTGAGCCGTCAAATTTAGTTGCACAGGAGAACGTCCTTATCAATGGTGAGATTGAATCTCCTGAGTCAAGAAGGAAAAAAATTATAGTCAGAGAAGTTGAAGGAAAAGGAAGTTCGGTCCTCATTGAGCATAGCTCATTCGGTTCTGCACCAAGGATCCAAGATCATAGTCCTCAAAAGGTACATGTCAATAACTACTTTTTGTCCTGGTAGAAAGAATTTAACATTTTTTATTGTGCAATACTTACTAGTGTACATATGTTACAACACCCCTTACTTTTCTGACATTCTCAGCCTGTAATTTACTGCCATGTTTACATCTAGAACAGACACATCCATTCAGGAGGCTGAGTGTTGGTGTCAGTTTTCTGTATCCAGTTGTTAGCTAGTAAATGCAAAGATTTCCTGGGGACTCTTACATGCAACTTTTGAGTTGATCTGACACGTTAGACTCGGGTTTCTTTAACTTTAGGGTCTGAGGGTGATGCATATTGTTTCGTTTTACGGCTTAAGCCACGCTTTTGGCGTTGTTCTTATGAATAAAGTTTACTTGTCAAATGTATATACATGTGTATTTATATACTACAACATCAAGAAGCCATATTTTATGGCTTTTTTGGATAGATCAAAGATGTTTTTTGGTCCATACTTCGATAGACATTTTTTCTTGCATTGGATCACATTTAGAGGGCTTCTTTTGCCGCCCTTTAGCAGTTAAGGACTTGAGACCTTAGCATTAGTTAGGTTCATTTTCCAAAGTAAAATATTATGTTGTTGAACTTTTTTTTCAGCATCAGGAGCATGTTTATGTCAGTTATTTACCTTTGGTAGTAGTTCACACTGTAGCCAGATGGGATTTCTTTCTTTCACTTGGAGGGAAGTCCGAGCTTTATGTAAAGATTGCAAAGTCTATCCTGGCAAGTTTCCAGCTACACAAGATAGTAAACAATAAGAGTGGAGGTCCGGTCCAGAGAGCTGGTAAGTTGAAGGGGATATGCTACAAAGGTTTTAGGAACTACATGATTGAGGAAATTTTGATAAGTGTAAGTTGGCTAGAAAGTTAGCAAAGAAGACTGTAAGAGAGGCCAGAGGTAAGACTTATGAAAATTTTTACCAATATTTTGGAGCGAAAGACGGTGAATTAGAGATTTGCAACCCGGCTAAGCTAAGAGAATGAAAAAGCAGAGACTTGAATCATATTAAGTTTATCAGGGATGATAGCAGAGACTTTTAGACTTCTAGTAAAAGAAACGAGATGATGAAGATATTTTAGGAGGTTTTGGACGCAAATTCAGACATATATAAAGAGATATTGCGTGTGCGCGTGTTTGTGTATGTATGTGTGTGAGATTGAAGGAGACATCTGCAACAGCTATACACGTGAAGCTTTTGCAGAGGTAATTGAAAACATAATAAGAAAGGAGACTGAAATTTCTGAGAACTAGTTGGTTTCATGCCTTGCTGTTTTATGGAGAGATTTAGAGAGCAAATAAAGGATCTTCACACGGTCTTTACAGATTTATATGGTTGAGTGCCAAGGAGAGTTGTGATTGAAATTGTGTTAATTGATCCCGGTAGAATAAGACAATGGTATGTTAGAGTCATGGATACATACTTCAATGTCCAAAGGCTTTACTAAAGCAGGACAGAGGCAGATTGTGTAATATGGAATGGAATTTCAGTAACATTTACCAAAAGAAGCATAAAAATTAAGAAATCCTTCGTATCAAGATTGCACATGGAGGGAGAGATTGATGAGGATGTTATCCAAAGAATGAGAGCTGGCAGAGCGGAGGTGTGGTTTTGGAGTGCTGTTGATCGTAATACTCTATTCAAGTTGAAGGGATAAGTTTAGAGGGCAGCTGTGAGGCCAGCAATGCTGTATGCTCAGATCGTTGGGCGACAAAGTTATATGCATAAGATGAGTGCAACCGAAATGCGAGTGCGTAGGCGGAAGAACTGCCACAGGAGGGGAGAAAATAACAAATGAGGTTGTGCACAAGAAGGTGTGGAAAGAGGAGGGAACATCACTTGTGATGGTTTAGGCATATCAAACTTAACTAGGCGTTTAGATGTGCTGCCAAGTTGGCGGGCAGGTAATTATATTTGAACCAGTGCTTGAATAGGGGATGCTGGAAGCAGAGACTTAGAATGATGATGATCCCAAAGACCACCAAGAGACGCACCATATTGACCAAAAAGCATACCTTTGACTGACAGAATTCTCTCCATGAAATGTAGAAGCAAAGTGAAGCAACAGCCACATGGCCCACAAAACAAACTGTGCTTTCTGGCACAGAACACACATGAAACCCCCTATACTGAAGCACATTCAAGAGAGTTTTTTTTTTCCTGAAAACCGCAGGCGTTGCTTCATAACACTTCACATTGGGACGTCTTACGCAAGCAGCACCCGCCATCGCTGACCACCTCCCTCCCTAAAGGCTATAAATCTGCTGGTGTTCAACACCATTTTCTTCTATCGTATATGAAAATAACTTGGGCAAATCTGGTGCTGTATTCAACCACCAAGAACCAACCAATCCCATCGTTGTCAACTCAACCAACCAACGGCGATTGTATCTGAAGGGCCGAGATATCAGGAGTTTACCTCGAAGGAAGGAGTTGGGAAAGACAAAAACTTACCTGGAGAATTGGACTGCGCTTGTGCTGCCAATTCTCAACCTGAAGGGTCTTTATTCTAATCAACTCTTGTATTATGTCAAGACGTTGTCTACTATTAGCTTCCGCTCTCCCTGAGCTGCTTCTCTTAAGGAAACTTGTCGAGTATTTGTCAACATCTTATCTTTTTATTATTCAAGCGTTATGGGCAGGGGCGACGTGAATTACTCTAGCTTATTTGGTGGGGTCAACAGCTGGCTGTTACTCTCTGTTGGTATCATTAGGGTATGGCATTTCAACATTAGTAGCTTAGTGCCAATTAGTGGCCGTGTATTACTGGAGTATTATAGGATTGTTTGGTTGACGTAGTGTGACGCTCGTGGGCTTATTTGTTTCTTGGGTTTTGTATCATACTTGATGAAACTGGACTTACGACCGAACCTCTTGGGTTCCATTGTAATGCTGTGTGCATTTTTCTCTTGGGATAAAGATTATGTTGGCCTGTTGGTTGACTACAGGCTGTTACCTTCTGTTGGAAGCTTTATGGCTACATGGTCTTGAGATTTGTAGCTTGGAAAATAGTGGCTAAATATGCGGGTTTACAGATTACAACTATTTCCCCCTTTTTGTTGTATTGGTTGACATACTGGTGGCACATGGACCATGGCCCCGTTTTGCTGGTTTGTGGCCTTGTATCATACTTGATGAAGCTAGAATTTTAAGATGGAAAGTCTCAGGTTCCAAGTGTGAAGCTGCATGCAGCTATCTTGATGACGTGTTTAGTTGTAGACTTGGGCCCGGAAAATATGTGGTTAGATTTCTGATTTTGTCTATTGTTTGGATTCTTTTTGGCTACATTTGCATCTTAATTTTGCCAAAATTTTGCTCTTTACTTTTAAAGCTAACTTTTTATGAGGACCATGATGAATTGTCAAGACTAATGAATGCCATGCATGTCACATATTTGGCACCCCTATTTGAAATAGCTGTGTGTCATTGTCTTCATATCTTCAAGTAGTCTGTTCTTTTTGTAGCTATTGATCTAAATTGTAGTATATACCGTCAAAGGAAAAAGCCATATGATAGTGTGGTATTGTGGATTAAGTAATTTACTTTTTACACATGTAGTACTTGTAGGCAGGGTCTAATATATCACCTAAGGTCGGGTTTGGTTTTGTACGGACCTCAGTTCCCGATTTTTGGAATTATGCTGCTGAATGCTATCTTTCATCATATAAAGATTCATTGGGCTAAACTTCAGTTGCAGGTTTCTGGTAAGGCACTAAAAGGTTTCGCAATAATGTGTATTATGCTTGCTCTCTGCGCAAGTTATACTTCTCTTTGCATTGATTTATCTATTATGTTCGATGCCAAATGATGTCAGGAATTCGAATTTGAATTCCATTGTCTATATTCTAATGAATATTTGGGATGGCCTCTTCTGAAGGTTCCAAAGGCTTCAGTAGCCTCTGGTGGAAATGAGCTGAGCAGGTTCAGTGACACTCCTGGAGATGCTTCCTTAGATGACTTATTTAACACGCTGGATAAAAACGTGGAGGATCAGGCAGCTGAAGCCTCTACATCTGCATCGTTTTCACATGTGGATCAAGGCAATGAAATGGTAACAGATGGTGGAAATCATGACCTGGCAACAAAGTTAAGGGCCACAATTGCTCAAAAACAGATTGAGAATGAATCTGGGCAGACCAATGGTGGCGATTTACTTCGCCTGATGATGGGTGTTTTGAAGGATGATGTCATTGGTATTGAGGGTTTGGTAAGCTTTGTTGTGTCTGTATTGTATTGATGTCATCAGTATTTGTCTTGGGACTTCTGATTTTTGAAGTGTCTTTGCTTTCAGGGATTTGATGATAAATTGCCTGCAGAAAATCTTTTTCACCTTCAGGTACTCTCTCTTCTTTTTCCGTGTGCATGCTGTGATTGATTGTGCCGTCCTTACGTATTGCATTATGAATCAAGCTTTTCAGAGTTGATATTTCAACTTACTTTCTGCTTAGTTGCAAAAACTGTTTCTTGCGACGTTCTCTAAGTTTGATAGTGTCACTAGTCTGAAAGAAAACAAAAAAGGTGAGTCTTGTATTTTGGGATTCTGTATCTAATTTTTTACAGTAACTAACTCCTTGATGTCTTTTGTATGCAATGTACTAGTTTTGGAGTCCTCTTGACTTCTTACTAGACTTGATTGGTCTTTTTTGTTTTTGTATTTTAGGTCTTCAACTTTTGACTTCTTACTAGACTTGATTGGTCTTTTTTGTTTTCGTATACTAGGTCTTCAACTTTTAGGATACGCATCACTTTAACAGCTTTCAATTTCTAATTCGTATTGTATTTACATGTAGGCTGTTGAGTTCAGCAAACTTGTTTTCTCATTGAGACCTGACGAACCAGACGATATCATTGTATCTGCTTGTCAGAAATTGACCGCTTTTTTTCATCAACGTCCTGAGCAGAAAATTGTTTTCATTACCCAGCATGGATTGCTCCCTCTGATGGAATTACTTGAGGTTCCTAGAACTCGTGTATGTCACTTTTACAAGGCTTTGTGAAGTATCAATTTTTTTTCTAGCATGATTGACAAGTACATTGATGGTACATCTATTTTCCCCAGACGCTGGTTATATGTTCTGTGCTGCAAGTTCTAAACCAGATAATCAAGGATAACTCTGAGTTTCAGGAAAATGCATGCCTCCTTGGCCTTGTAAGTGTTATGATGTTAAGATGTATAAGTCCTGTGCACTTTCCTAAGTGGATGCTTCCTGATAACGTTTATTTAGAAGAGGACCAATTTGGGAAATGCATTTATATATGTTGTCTGCTTTGCAGAATACACTTTTTGGACATCAGCAAGTATATGTTTCTACACTAAATATGTAATGATTCTGCATCAATTGGAAAATAGGCGTATTGTAATTATGCATAGATGAAATTTTCCGTTACGCATCATTAGTTCTGCAGGTTCTCGTATAAAAGATGGATCTTTGGATGCTCTGGTCCTATTTATTTATTTTATTTTGGCTGACCTCTTTCAAAGACATTGATAATAGAATATTGGTCTACAGCTCAAGTTATTGCTTAAATATTTCACAGATTCCTGTTGTCATGGGCTTCGCGGTACCTGATCGCCCCCGGGAAGTTCGTATGGAAGCAGCTTATTTCTTGCAGCAGCTTTGTCATTCAAGGTGTACAGTTTCTTCCTTTTGCTATTTTAGTTAGCATATCAGAATATAAGGTTTTTGTATTGACTTTTAAGGCTTCTTTTGCAGCTCGTCGACATTGCAAATGTTCATAGCCTGCGGCGGAATTCCAGTTCTGGTGGGCTTTCTTGAGAAGTTCTGATTATGCAAGCTTTGTTCAAGGTTCGTTCTATCGGTTTGCAAGAAAACCAATTTTGTTTGACGTAAGGTGCAGCTCGTGACATTGGTTCATACACACACACACACACACACACACACATCACACAAACATATATATATATATATATATATATATATATATATATATGATTGAAGAATATGGAACTTGTGTATTTTGGTGGTGTCAAAGGATGGTTTATATTGTTGGGCGCATTCTCTAATAGCTTATGTCTTTTTGAGGAATTGGTAAGTGACATCGTATCAGAGCTCTGGTTTACTAGAACTTGGTTTCCAGTATTTGAACATTCATGCTCCTTTTTCTGTTTGGACCTTGGTTTGCACTTTATAGTATGAGTGGTTGGATCTCTCACACAAGTAGTGTTTAAGGAAATGGTGAGAATGTGAGTAAGTGCCGGAGTCTGCCTCCGTGGTTAACAAAGAACGGAGACTTCTAGTGTGTTTCTGTGCAGAAAATTCTTCCTTGAGTTCTCTTGTTGCTTATATTTTGTCACTACACATACTTTCTTATGAACCCATCTTTTCTTGAGTATTATAACTCAAACCTTGTGCCTATTACTTTGTCCAACCCCTCACCCTTCTCTCCTCATGTATCTTGAGGAGAGCTGGTGTATTGTGAAGAATGTACAAATTCCATTGTCCCACTGTATCCTCCTTCCTATATACATTGGAAGAAACCCTCTCAAAGTTCTTAGGCTTTAACTTTTTTAATAAAGAGGTGAAGAAAACTTTTTTTCGAAGTTAAGGCAGAAGGACCATAATAGCAATCTCATAGTATTGATTCACACCCACAAAATAGTGGCCAAGGCGAACACTTTTCTGCTACAACCTTTAAACTGTCAGGCTGTCCCACGAGTATATTACAATTGAAGGCTTTTTAGTTTGATGCGCTTACAAATTCTGATAATTTAAAGACTTTATATTGGTAATGTTGATTCTAAATGATTTCTTCCACCCATTTTGAATACTTCAATGATGTTGGGAAAATAAAAGGTGGTTTCTATTAAGGATAACTAAGGTAAGTTGTTTAACAAGATCTCAAATTCTAAGGACTGGAGGAAAAACAGTTTGATACCTGTATCTAAGAATTAAAGTATCCATCATAGTTGCAAGAACTATAGAAGGTTCAAGCTTATGAGTCACCTATGAAGCTTTGGGGGAGCGGCAAGTTCTGGTGTTCCATGAATGGTAGACTACTAAGAGAGTGGTCGACCATTGACTGACTAAAAAAAAAGCAACGTAATTACATTGATCAATATTCGGCCTTACCTACTTTATGCCGGGCAGGGAGAACCCATCGCCATCTCGGCTGTGCTACACGAGGCTCTCGTAATGAGCACAAACTAAGGATAGAGACTAAAATTTCTAAAAATCAATCTGGTTTCATGCTTGGGATATCCGTTGTGGAAGCTATTTTCTTTCTTAGGCGAGAGATGAAAAAGGACCTTCACGTGGTCTTTCAGATTTGTATGGTGGGTTTAGAGCAGAAAGGAGTGCCTACCAAGTAGTTTGATGTGATCAAATGTATGACAGAGTGACTACTAGTGTGAGAACAACAAATGAAATGACTAGTGACTTTCTGCTAACGATTGGACATCAGCAAAGGTCTGATACCAGAACTGATGTAGGACGGACCTTAGTAAGGGGCATTTAAGGCTGTCCTACAATCATGTATGGTGGGCTAGAGCTAGGTTTATAAGATTTGCGAATGAGATGCTAGGGTTAGGGCTTAAGGATTGAAAGACATATTTTTGGGGTTGGTTATGATGCTATAAACAGTACCAGTAAACAAGGTTTTGGTGTTTTATAACCTCAAACAACATCAGAAAAGAGAACAAGAAAAAGTGAGTTTATTCTGGTAGGTCATGTTCCAGATTCTGTCGCTCTTGCTCATTCCCTTGGTTGTAGGATGGGTTGCTTGCCGATTACCTATTTGGGTTTGCCGTTGGGTGCTTCGTTAAGAGATTTAGCTGTTTGGACCCCTGTTGTGGAATGTTTTCAGAGGAGATTGGGGGGGGGGGGGGAAGCAATATCTCTTGGAATGGGATCGGTTAACCCTTGTTAAAAGAACTTTTTCTAATTTGCCGACTTATTTAATTTCTTTGCCTGTGATGCTGTTTTATAACAAAGAGGTTGGAGAAATTAGAAAGAGATTTTCTGTGGGAAGTCTCTTCTGAGGAGAAACAATTTCATGTGGTCATATGGGAGGTTGTTTGCTCTCCTGTTCGCTGTGGGGACTTGGGAAAAAGAACTTGCGCCTCTTTAATACTGCCCTTCTTGGGGAAATGGTTGTTCAAGTTTTTGTTAGAAAGGAATGCACACTGGTCGCAAGTTTTGGGAGGGCGGAGGACTTTGGTTTCCCAATATCGTCAGGAGAACTTATGGTTCTAGTCTGTGGGTTGGGATTTGCAAGGGGCTTGTTTCTTCTCGTAACCACATACACGTTGAAGTGGGTGACAGCGTCCATGTGCGATTCTGGCTTGGGTATGGGGAAGAGAAGCTTAAGTACACTTCACCTAATTTGTACGGCCTGGCCTGCAATAAAGGAGCGATGGGGGCTGAAATTTTGTCTAAATCTGGGGTTGTCATTAGTTGGATTAGGAATTGGACTCTGTCACTCAGTTTTCGATTTGTATTATACATTAGATCTTAGTCGGGGCGGTGATGACAGTGCTGTGGAAAGGCAATCGCGTAAAGTTCAGTTTTCTATCAAATCTTATCACACACATTTGTTGCTTGAGGCAGGTAGCTCGTTCCCATGGCAGGCGGTGTGGAGGTCTTTCGCGCCTCTTAAGAGTATGCCTTTTCACGTGGGAAGCTTTGAGAAATGCAGTTCTTACGATAATTGGTGCTTCCTTTATAAAGAAGATGGTGAGTCCGTGTCCCACATTCTTCTGCATTGTCGGCTTGCTAAATATCTTTGGCATATGATTTTTAGTTTGGTTGGTATTAGCAGTATGATTCCTCTTTCGGCTGTGGATTTCCTGAAGAGCTGGTCCCTTTGTGTTCGCCGGAGGCAAAGATTGAAGCTCTGGGAGCTGATTCCATGTTGCCTTTTCTGGTGTGTTTGGAAGGAGAGAAATATGAGAGCTTTTGAAGGAGAGGAGCTGCCTTAAGTAAGATTAAGGCAGCTTTTTTTGCTTTCTTATTATGGCTGGGCTTAGGCATCCACTATGGATTCTGGTGAAGTCTGTCTTGAGTTTTTGGCAAGCTTCAAATGTCGTCGTATAGCTAGCTGAGTAGGTATTTTTGTGTACATGGGTGTCACCCCTTCGGTGTTCCTTGTTAGTACATATCGTTACTTTTAAACAAAATAAACAAATAACAAATCTTAGAAATTCACTATGGCCTTCTCCGCCTTCTAGAGAAAGAAAATTTGCTTCATAAATTCTGTTCATCAAGTCTCCTTAAATCTGCTGACAAGGCTGACTTATATAGAAAACTAGTGACCTTTCCCGGAGGGAAGAATCTAGAAGATTTACTAAAAGAAGACTACACCAAGTCCTAATGATAAATTGAATCCTAAATAACCTATAATTAAGTGGAGATAATAATTACTAAAACTTTCTAACTAGCCATAATAGCCGGAATACCATTATCTACCAGAAATACTAAAATATCCAGGACTGATCAAAGCTTGTACTTCAGGCCCATATATATTCACTCTTTTTCTTCTGTTTCCACTAATATGCTCTAGCTTTAAAAACTGTGCGGGTACAATTTTGGCATATACCTATAAATTTGTGAAACAATAGAAATTTGTGATATTTACCTGTGTATGATAACTTGTATATCAAATGCCAAAGCTAGTTTGATGTCTTACCCTCATGTGAACCTTTACTTGTATAACTCTCTGCTCTCTTTGCCTCAACAGGAGACCACATATATTTCCATATTTTTGTCTCCCGTTAAAAACTGCTTTTTGAAATATCTAATTAAATTTCTTGATACCCAGGGAAATGGTTCATCTGGCAATTGATGGCATGTGGCAGGTATTTAAGCTTCAGCGGTCAACCCCTAGAAATGATTTTTGTCGCATAGCTGCAAAGAATGGAATATTACTTAGGCTCATCAACACTCTCTATAGCCTAAATGAGGCAGCTCGATTAGCTTCTATATCTGGAGGAGGTGGATTCCCAGTTGACGGCTTGGCTTTACGGCCACGCTCTGGTCAATTGGATCCTAGTAATCCTGCTTTTGTCCAGAGTGAGACACCAACCCACGGATTTGACTATCCTGATAACATTAAGGTTAAACATGGAAGAACAGATCATCCCTTGTCAATTGGAACTCAAGAATATTCACGTGCTTCAGCTTCTCATTCACCAGATTCCAGATCATTTCCTATTGATAATGAAAGACCCCGGTCAAGCAATGGCAGTCTGGAAGCTCCAGCTTCCTCAAAATCGCCAGATTCAACATCTTTGGACAAAGTTGCACCTGTAGCAATGAAGGAACATCCCACAACTATTAATAAAGAACGAGAAAACGTAGATAAATGGAAAACCGATCCTTCACGAACAGACAATGACCTTAGACTGCAACGAATTTCTGCAAACAGAGCTTCCACTGATAGGCCCCCAAAATCGGCTGACGGTGCATCAAATGGATTTCCAAGTACAATTGCTCAGCAGGAAAATGTTCGACCTCTTCTTAGTTTATTGGATAAGGAACCCCCGTCCCGACATTTTTCTGGTCGGCTTGAGTATGTACGCCATCTTACCGGATTGGAAAAACATGAAAGTATACTGCCTCTTTTGCACGCATCTAATGAAAAGAAGGCAAATGGACTGGATTTCTTGATGGCTGAATTTGCAGGCAAGTTTTGCTTGGCTCTCTTCCAACCTCTGACCCCCCCCCCCCCCCCCTCTACCTCTTCCCTTCCACCTATCTAAATATTGGGTTTTAGCTAGTATTTACGAGGAAGCTAGCATTTAGTCAATCTTTATGTCTACAAGGTCCGGTTTTTGTTGCAGATTGTATTGACCTTATGTGCTCCACTGTTTATATATATTTTTAGTATATGGGCACGCATGATATTTTTTTTTATGAATTATTATGGTATTGCACAGAGGTTTCTGGGCGCGGGAGAGATAATGTGAACCTTGATTCTATGTCTAAAATTTCACATAAGATTGTGAATAAGAAGGTAGGATCATCGGCATATATCGAGGCAGTTGCTTCTACATCTGGAATTGCATCTCAGACAGCATCTGGTGTGTTGTCGGGTTCAGGGGTTCTAAATGCGAGACCAGGGAGTGCAACGTCATCTGGATTACTTTCCCATATGGTATCACCTTGGAATGCTGATGTTGCCCGGGAGTACCTTGAAAAAGTGGCAGACCTGTTACTTGAGTTTGCCGGAGCTGACACAACTGTAAAATCTTACATGTGCAGCCATAGCATGCTTACTCGTCTTTTTCAGATGTTCAATAAGATTGAGCCCCCTATTCTTCTGAAGGTAATTGAAAATTTCATTTACTTTTAACTTCAGCTCTGCAAAATCTGATTATACTGTCCTTTCATATGTTTGCTGTTTTGCAGTTGTTGAAGTGTATTAATTATCTGTCAACGGACCCACACTGCTTAGAGAATTTTCAGCGTGCAGATGCCATCAAACATTTGATTCCAAATCTTGACCTCAAAGAAGGTCCTCTTGTATCTCAAATACATCACGAGGTGAGCTTTTCAGACTTCCAGTACTAAGTTAAGCTATAACTTCATTTACCATGCGTAGCATGTTGCAAACAGAAGATTATGTGTATACAATCGGTTGTATTCTAGACATAACATTGGATATCTATTATACAGCCCTTCATTGGGCATGATTGTCAGTGGCGCTTCAAAACATTATGTACAGTAGGATTAAATACCAATTTGACCCCAGGGTATTGATATAGATATCACTTGACCTCAGGTTATTCATACTTCGTCAATGGAACCCGGCCATCCACTGGCGTCAGAAAACTAAAGTGGATATGATCACTGGATTAGTTTTTAACATTATTCTCAAGGCATTTTAAGTTTTTAAATATTGAAAAAAGCTGCTCAAATTGGTTAATTTCCCTACCCAAAATTTTGAAAAAACAATTAGTGACTTGAGTTTCAGTTGCCAATAAATTAAGAGTCGGGTTCAAGTGAAATCTATGTGCAAACTCTGGAGTTAAATTGGTAATAAATCCTATATATTAATATGATTTCTTCCAATTTACTCGTTGGAGCATGAAAAGAGAGATCTATGAACCAGTGGGTTTATTACTAAATTTGTGTTTTAATTCAGTCGTCTTGGACAACTATTTGCCTTGCTCAGAACTTAGTGTCTTGTGTAGGTATAATAGTAGCAGAGTGAATGCCTACAACTTGTTGTGCAAGGTTTATGACCACAAGTACAATGTTTTGATTACACGTGTCGCACTATTAAGCACGGCTTTTTCAAATGAATACAGATACAAGTTGATAGGAAGGAGCATGTTTCAGATAAACGCCGTTGTATCCGAGAATTGTTGAATTAATGGATATATGCTTCAGATACACAACCGTTAAATTTAAGATATAGCACAGAATTTTTCGGGACATATTTACGATACGACAGGGTAAGAAGTAGTTCTAGAATACAAGAAAATCGATTGTATAGAAACAGTACATGCAACAATGATACGTAGTACTTCTTAATTTTCATTTTTGTAATTGAATCTCCTTGCTTCCCCTTTTTCTTCCATTTCTTGTTTTGTTTCTCCCTCTTTCTTCGTGTTCAAGCTTTCTTATTTTCTTAAATGTGGTGTTTGTTCATTCTGGCAATTGACAATATGTAAAGAGTTGATCACACCAGGCACCATTGAGGTTTGAGAATATTACACTGGATTACATATAGTTTAGGAATTACACTCCACACCATGTCAGAATTTTTCAGTTCACAGAGTTGACGGAAGTTGCAGTTGACCGTAATACCTCTTATGTTGAACCCTATTGCCTTGCCGGTCAGTGAGAGAGGACAGATTAATTAAACATCTTCACCCAAAAGCTTCAAACTTATTTCCCTAAGCCAAATTTCCTCTTTATCATCTATGCAAACCCTTTCACCGTACAGCCATCCCTTGCCCCATCTACGGCCCTTCTTTCCAGGTAAAAGACCCAGTTCAAAGACTACCACTAGTCAGCCATCTAAAGTACACAACCACCCATGAAGAACAATAATCACCACCAATCGGTGATTTCTGGGCTCGAAGATGAATCATCTAAACCACAAACTACAGTCATCGTTGCCTCCTTCGCGTGAGTCAAACCATCTGGGCCACCCACCATACTGTAAATTATCTGGTGACAAGATCATGTAGCATGGGATCGAGTCTCGCCGCACACTGATTCAAGCGAGGTTTGGTCACAAACTATGCTGCTGGGTCAATTTGTGGTGTTTGGGAAGTGGTGGGTTGAGGTGGTGGCTTGTTAGTTCTTCAATAATTTGTTGATGAAATCTTAATAACTGTAGTGTTTCCTTACCAATCATGAAGAGGGTGATTCGCGGTTGATGGTCAGTTGGTCTGTTGGTCCCTGATTTGGAATTAATAGTTTAAGGACTGGCATTTTTGTAAATTGATCAAGGTTATTCTGATTTTTGTAGAAAGTTTAAGATGAACCCCATTCAATAAGAGAGAAATTAATGTTGCTTTTGCATTCTAGAAGAAGACGAGTTTTCTTTGACAGCGGCGATGGTTGGTGGTACTGTGATAGCTGGTGGTTGTTGAGATTGCTAGTCGTGGTTGGGGGGCTATGGTGAGGATCGAAGAACAGGAAAATGAATTAAGCTAATGGAAAATGCTATTAGGGGTAGCAAAAGGTTGAATAAGGTGACATCAGTCACTTCCTGTAACCCAAAGTAACAGATATGTGCAGTGCAACAAATAATCAGCCAGTGTTTGGCATGTGATTTCTGAAATCACATGAGCTTGTGTGTTAATGGAAACCCTCAGTGGTGTTGAGTGTAATTAACCCGTATCTTAATATACTAAGATATGTGAAAAACTCAAACTGTACTACTTTTATGACTTTTGGTATATGGCGCCTCATTTTTTCTGCTATTGTAGTTTGCTGCAAGGTACTACGCGTTTGTTGCCTTGATATGTAAATAGAATCCCATTTCACTACCTAAAGGATAGGCCATAGAGGAACGTGATGGCTCACATGCTTTTCTCTACCAACTGGTTACATCCTTGTCTCTTCATGTACAATAAGCTTGGTTATTGTTTTATTGTCTATGTTAGATTGTAACAGTTGATATTTTCGTGGAAAAAAATGGGAATGCACCTTCATGGGCGTCGTGACTTCTGTTTTTTTAGTGGAAAGGTCTGGATGTTTTCTCACTCATTTATTTTTACTGAAGGTCCTCAATGCACTATTCAATCTCTGCAAGATAAATAAGAGAAGACAGGAACAAGCAGCAGAAAACGGAGTGATTCCGCACTTGATGTGTTTTATTATGTCAGATTCTCCACTGAGACAGTATGCATTGCCTCTTCTATGTGATATGGCACATGCATCACGTAATTCAAGAGAGCAATTGAGGGCTCATGGTGGGTTGGATGTCTACCTGAGCCTACTTGAAGACGAGCTTTGGTCTGTGACGGCATTAGACTCTATTGCTGTGTGCCTGGCCCATGACAATGACAACAAAAAAGTGGAACAAGCGTTACTGAAAAAAGATGCAGTCCAGAAATTGGTTAAGTTCTTCCAGTGTTGTCCAGAACAGCATTTTCTGCATATATTGGAGCCCTTCTTGAAAATTATTACGTATGTGATTTTTAATTTTCTTCTGCTAGTTTCTGCTAGTTTATATACGTCCAGAAAAAGACACACTTGGACACATGTAGATTAATGCGTGTACAGATACAGTTTACAGGCTAGCACAATGCACGAGGTTCCAGCTTGGTTAGGATAGATACACACAATCTTACCCCTTCTATTGCTGAGAGGCTAAATATCTGTGTTGTGTGTGGTCCCTATTTTTTGTTAAAACTAGATTCCACAAATACATTTGTCTATTGGCATGTGTAGCCTTAGGTCGGTTCTTTAAGCTCGCATTTGAGAGTGTATCCAGTTTATGATGTTTTATTATAAACCGTGATATACAACCATTATATTGTTACAATGCAGGAAATCATCTCGGATAAATACAACTTTGGCTGTAAACGGCTTGACACCTTTGCTCATTTCAAGACTTGACCACCCAGATGCTATAGCTCGTCTCAATCTCCTCAAACTAATAAAGGTTGGATACTGGGATTGTTTATTCTTATGTAGCCAGCATGTTGCTTATCTTGTAGGCTGCTTATGTAGTATTGACAGTAAGTTAATTGGGATTCCTCTGTTTACCAATGGCAGTCCTGTACAATGCACGTCGTACAACAATAGAGTTGTACTTTGTGCTAAATGATTGTACAGTGCTGTTCCATTAGCAATAATGGACTAGTAATATTGACTTGCTGTTACAGTTTGCAAATAAGGAAGTTGAGAGAGAGTATCAAACACCAGGGGTCGGGTAGTGGTATAACAAGAAACATCGCATATATGATTTACCTATTTAGTTTTATTTATATCTTTCCTTGGTTTGCATAATTTAATCTTTGAGGTGGCTTCTGATGGACGCATGGAAACTTGTGTTTGAAGGTAGTGATAACTGTGTGAGCAGTGTATATGCAAAATGTCAGCTGCCTTTGTCAATATTTTGATCTAGAAATTTGGTGAGATGACTAGTTTCTGCTCAATTTATGCTGTCCTCAAATGATTGCATCATTTTATTCTGTTCCCGGGGTGCTGATGGGTTTGTTGCTGCCCATTTGTTAGGGTTCAAACAACTCTAACCAGCTCTTTAGCTGGGGCTTATGTGTGTTGGAATGTAGGCGGTGAAGGGAGGTTATAGTTGTCCTAGTAGTTGAGCTGAGTTTGTTACACTCTTTTTGGTCTCGTCCAAGGAACATTACTATACGTTGCTGCTCAAATGTCATAGCTGCTCAAAGGTCACAAGTTAGATTTAAGTGACGATCAGTTGGTTAACTATATTTGACTAGTAGCTTACTTCTTTCATGCTAAATGAGGATTCTTGTCTGCTATGGACTATAGATTAATATCCTTAGAAACTACTATCCAACTTCAGTTGCCTCACTTTGGGTATTGTGTCAGGCCGTCTATGAGCATCACCCACGACCAAAGCAACTGATTGTGGAGAATGATCTGCCTCAGAAACTTCAAAATTTGATTGAGGAGCGCAGAGATGGGCAGAGTTCTGGTGGCCAAGTTTTGGTGAAACAGATGGCTACGTCACTGCTTAAAGCACTCCATATCAACACTGTTCTGTAAATTCAGGTGCCTGTTTTTCGTTCTGTGTAGTTTCGATTCATTTGAGGTATTGTAGTTGCGTTGTCTTCCCTTTTCTTTCCCCCTTTTCGTTCCGTTTGTTTTGTATCTAAATTTCTTTTTGGTTCACATCTTTGCTTCCTCGTCTTGGAAGAGGGGAAGTAAAATGAAAATGTCCTTTTTACTCTTGGGGTATCTTCACGCCCAAAAGGCGGTTGATTTTTCTTTTGTTTTTTGCCCATACTGTGAGGTAAAGGCACTGTGGGGTGCAATTGTGCATATAATTTGCAGCTTCGATGTGTTTGGAATTTGTGTTATTTGAAGTATGTATGCGGGTGACATGCCGTTCGTCATAGAAATATGTTGTGTATTTGGTTCCTACACTTGACATGATTTTAACTGTATTAAGTATGCCCTGGTCTTATCATGTTGGATTTTGCCATTTATTCCGCATAATAATACTAGAATCAATTACTAGGAATAGGAATAGGACCTACTTCGGCGGTTTGGCCCATAAAGAAGGAATAAAAACTACTTAGGCATATCATGGAATTCAGTTATCGTGGTTCTTCGTAGACCAATAGTCTCCCTGCCGGATCTGCCTCCTAAATAGGCAAGCTTGTCTGTGCAGCCTGATTTTCCTCTGGGCGTATGTCCTTTGCCTGCTCAGATAGTGATGGAATGTAGACTCTTGTGACAAAGATACCCCAAGCAGTAGCCTTTTTAGATCGCGCAGAATTTGCCCACATAAAAGCTGCCCTGCGTTTCCTTTTCAACATTCATACTATGGAACCTTAAAGTGGATCTTATTTGCTTATGGGGAAAATGGGATCGTTGAGGTTGAAGGCTATAAAAGTCTTCCTGTCGCAGCAGCACCTTCTTCCAATTGTTTTCTCTTGACATCCTCCATTTGAACACAAGAAGGGGACGCCCCAAAACCAGAATTCACTCTTTAACATCATAGAATTTCTGAATAACCTGACCCTCCAAGCACGGGTACAAATCCCAAACGAGTTTTAAATGAACTACCTGTTGCCAACAGGAAGCAACTTAAAGAATCACTTGGGCAACAATCCAGACCAATGAAATATTTGGTGAAGGATACCTCGGTGGATCATCGTACAAAATCTCCAAGCCAGGCAGCGACATGGCAGGAAGAACAAGGATTAAGGACCTCTTATTGCAATTGAAAAGCTTTCTTGTGTGGTTTTATAGCTTTTAAAAGGGTCTTGGCCACTTTTTGGGAACTAGAAAAACTGGTTTAAAATGTTGGGGCACGATGTAAAGCATGATTGCAATGAGATTATACCATCAGAACAATGAAAATAAGAAGGTGAAAAAAGATGTCTTCTACATGACCTATTTTGTGCCTTACGTCGACAAAAATTAGCCACTTAAAACAATGAAAACAAGAAGAGGAAAGAAGATGTCTTCTACATGCACTATTTTGTGCCTTGAATCGACAAAAAATTAGCCACACAAAAGTAACAATACATGTAGGGAGATGGTGGTTTAGGCGGAGGAGCAAGGGACGGTGGAAAGCTTGTGCTAGTTCTATCAGAAATTCCATAAATATTGCCCTGAGCTTGTCATACCAAAACTAAATCTAGATATTACACAAAAAAAAAGGCATTTAAGAGCGGTATTTGAGAATTTCGTATTTAAAATATTCTCATATAACACTAATAACCCGAGAATTGACAAAAAAGGAACTGAAAAGATCAAGAACATTGCCAAGGCCAACGGATGGAGGGGGTGGGGGTGGCTGGAAGCCCTCCTGCCTCTTTCTCCCCTTTCTTTTGAATTCTTTCGCTCTTTTTGTTTGTGAGGAGTTCAAAGAGGGTGGTCGGTGGTAAAAGAGGTGGATCAACGGCGGGGACTCCAGTTCAGGTGTTCAAGTGTTCAGGTGTCCTACCTACTGATCCATGAGACATTTGGTTGCGATGTGTTGGTCTAAACTTGGATCTCGCCAGTTTTTCAGATATGTTAGATCCATGCGACCTGGTGATCTAAGAGATTTATTCGATCCACAATAATCTGACCTTGGATCTTGATGAGTTAAATTGGTTTGGAAGAGGATGCTTTGAAGATGGGAGTTGGTGTCTCATCAATGCGAGTGATCACTATTTTGCCAGGGGTGGCCAAAATTTTCGGAGGGTTCTTGGGTTTCCAATCGTTTTCTCCACCTTTGCTTTAGCTAGGTTAGTGTAAAGGGAAAGTCATGGATTTCCTTAGGCGGGGGTTGGAGGGGGGGGGGGGCGGGGGTGTTGGTACTTGAGACCTCCTTCATTAGGTTTAGCCTCTGCTGTGGTTGGTTTAATTCCCTCTCTTTTTGAGGTAGGGTAATATTGGTGGGTTGATCTTGTGGTGGCCGGAAGGCACGGGAGCTTGCTGTGACGACGTTCACTTGTTTTGTCCTGTGATCCCATGAGGGTGATTTCCTCTCGATTCGTGCAGCCGGTTGCTAATTATGTATCCATTTGTCTCCTCTGTGTTAGCGTGTATTTTTTAAAACTCTGTTCAATTTCTATTAGTTTAAGATAGTCATGGGATGCATGTTCTATTTTATTTATGTTGATAGTGTAAAGTCAACAGGCTAACACTTTAGGTTATGAATGTTATTCTCCTATATATCCCGAAAAAAAAGAAAGAGAAATAAATAAAAAGAAACTTTTCAAAAACGATTATGCCAAATGCAGAATTGTTTATGCTATACACTTACAACTTGTGTTAAGTGCTCAACGTTTTAGAATTGATTAAAATGATTTTCCTTACGGTCAAGGCCCAACCTCTTACTAAAAACCATTTGGAATTTGCAAAAGTTTCAGCGAAACTTTTCATCTCGCTAAAGATGCAGTACTGATACTATGCACATAGACATGTGTATACACACTTTCCTTTCTCGCGTCTTATAAAAATTTGTTGAATGCTGAAAAGGGTTCGATACTACGTGGAGGTGCCACAAAGGATGCAATCTGAGTCAGCTTCCAGGTAGACAAAGCGCGAGACAGCAAGGATGGAGTAAGGGCTGAGAGCAAGGCTCCCCAGATAGGTCGCGAGGGCTGGCAGCGCCGCGCAGGCAGGGCGACGACGAACAGGGGTGACAGTCGACAGTCCGTCCCGCAGTTGATTGAGCCAGCGATGGCGCTTAGCCCATGTCGCAGTTTGATCGAGTCGGCGACGGCACGAAGCCCGTCCCGTAGTTTGATTGAGCCGACGATGGCGCTAAGCCCGTGGTGGCGCTCAGCCCATGCCGCAGTTTGATTGAGTCGGCGACAGCACGAAGCCCGTCCCGCAGTTGATTGAGCCGGCGATGGCGCTAAGCCCGCGAAGGCGCAAAGCCCATGCCGCAGTTTGATTGAGCCGGCGATGGCACTAAGCCCGTGGTGGCGCTCAGCCATGCCGCCGTTTGATTGAGCCGGCGACGGCACGAAGCCCGTCCCACAGTTTATTGAGTTGGCAATGGCGCTAAGCCCATGCCGCAGCTTGATTGAGTCGGCGATGGCATACAGCCCATCCCGTAGATTGATTGAGCCGACGATGGCGCTAAGCCTGTGGTGGCGCTCAGCCCATGCCGCAATTTGATTGAGCCGGTGACGGCACGAAGCCCGTCCCGCAGTTGATTGAGCCAGCGATGGCGCTAAGTCCATGGTGGCGCTAAGCCAATGCCGCAGTTTGATTGAGCCGGCGAATGTGCTAAGCCCGTGGTGGCGCTCAGCCCATGCCGTAGTTTGATTGAGCCGGAGACGGCACGAAGCCCGTCCCGCAGTTGATTGAGCCGGCGATGGGGCTAAGCCCGTGGTGGCGCTCAGCCCATGCCGCAGGGAGGGGTCCTTGTGCTGGAGCACTACGAGCGGAGCCCCCGGAATGCTGCACACTCTAGAGAGTGGGTCGAAGCATGTTTCACGTCCATGGCAGGGGCGCATGGTGTGGTGAACAGGTGTGATGCCCGGAGGCCCGTAATATGGTTGTGGTGCATGGGCACGGCGACGACTGTCGCGGAAGTATACTTGGTGCCGGGGCACGTATCATCAGCGTGGCGCAAGGGCGCGGTGACGACTGTCACGGAGCAATACTTAGTGCCGGTGGCACGCATCATTAGCGTGGCGCAAGGGCGCGGCGACGACTATAGCGGAGCAATACTTGGTGCCGGGGGCACGTATCATCAGCATGGCGCAAGGGCGCCGCGACAACAGTCGTGGAGCAATACTTAGTGCCGGGGGGACGTATCATCAGCGTGGCACAAGGGCGCCGCGACGAAAGTCGTGGAGCAATACTCGTGATAGTATGCTGCCGTTGTGACGATTGTGCATGGTCAGTGACGAGCGTCAAGTGACCATTGGCCTTGAGTGTGCATTGTAGAGAGCGCGATGAGCGATGTCCGGGGTTTAAGAATCTCTTGCAAGGAAAAGGGGTGGCCGACCCCCTGAGGAAGGGGGTGGCCGACCCCCTTAGGAGGAAGGGATGGCCGACCCCCTGAAGGAAGGGGTGGCCGACCCCCTAAGGAAGGGGTGGCCTACCCCCTGAGGAATAGGGTGGCCGACCCCCTTAGGGAAGGGGTGGCCGACCCCCTTAAAGGGGTCGACCCCTTTTTCCAATGTTTTTGTTTTTTGACCGTGTTGACGTCGCTGTATTGGTGATGCCTGTGGACGCTTGTTTGACCTAGTTATGGCGTTGAATAATTGACCGTTGACAGGGTGATGTGTCGCGCTACGCGGGTCCCTTAGTGGGCCCCGGGGGTCTGGCCAGGATAGGGTATGAACACAAGCCCCCTGCGTGTGGCGTGCGCGGAGGGGCAACCCGAGCGGCGCCGCACACATAAAACGTGGTGGATTGCGACGCGCGTTGCGCGAAAGGGCGTATGTGTATGAAAACA
This sequence comes from Escallonia herrerae, assembly GCA_033070095.1. NCBI lineage: Eukaryota > Viridiplantae > Streptophyta > Magnoliopsida > Escalloniales > Escalloniaceae > Escallonia > Escallonia herrerae. The sequence goes on along the minus strand of JAVXUP010003852.1, from coordinate 22,823 downwards.
GGTGTTTTTTTTTTTACTATAAATAGTGAGTGGGGGGCGAGTTGAGAGACAAACAAATCATTTGCACCTAATTAGCCCAGAGAGAAAAGAGAAAAAAACAAGAGATGGTGAGAGAAGGCAAGCAGGTGGCCGAGGGGTTGGCCGGTGATAGGGGTCGGCGAAGCCAGGGGGTTAGCCCAGGTGGTGAGAAGAAAAGGAGAGAGGAAGAAGGAAGGAGGGAGGAGAGGGAAGAAAGGGGGAGTGGGTCGGCCGTGAGGGGGGTCGCCAACTTGGGGGGTCGGCCCCACGAGGGGTCGGCCAGCAGAGGGGATCGGCCTCATCAGGGGAAAAAGGTGGAAGGGGTGGAAGGGATGGAAGAGAGGAAGGAGGAAGGGGAGGGGGTCGCCCGGACGTGGGGTCGGCCGCACGAGGGGTCGGCCAGCCAGGGGGGTCGGCCGCGAGGGGGTCATCGGGGTCATTGGGTGGAGCGAGGACTGTGCCCACCGAGCCGATGCCCGTTTCAAGAAAGGTTAAGCAGAAGATGTTCGCGAAGCCGTAGGGTGCAGCGACTAGTGCATCACGACCATCGCGGGTCAAGACGACAGAACCCGTGGCCGCACCGCCGACAGATGAGGCCAGAGTTGCGCCGGGTGGGGAGACGGCCGTGCCCTTGACGTTTGACGATAGCTGAGTGAGGTCGTACGATTCGGACCCAGACAAGACGAACACATTGCTGGGAGTGAGGGGAGTGGTACCGCAGGTTCCTGACCGTGAGTTGTGGAGGGAGCTCGCCATCTAGGTGGCTGATGGAGCCTTTATAGTGCCGTGGAGCGGTCCGTCGATGGGAGAGGAGCCACGGGCACCGTCGCCATATGTGCGCGCTCCGAGCTGGGAGGAGGCGCCTGTGATGTCGCTGAGATGCGTGCCAAGATTGTTGGTGGAGAGGGAGGATATGCCTTGGGCACCTATTGTGTTCAAGGGGCATGGTGCGATGCCAACTGGGTGAGACTTCTGGTGTCAGTACATGGTGGAGACGCCACGGTGGCAGGTGCTATTACAGAGGTTGGGGTTGCTGCCGGCGGTGGACATTACGGGGAGGGGTCTGGAGTTGTATAGGGACACGCCCAGGATGACTCTGCTGCTATCCAGGTGGAGCACTCAGACACATACCTTTGTGACTGAGTTCGGAGAGATCGGGCCTACGCTGCTGGACGTGATGATGTTGACAGGTTTGCCGATGCAGGGCGAGTTGGATGCGCGTGTGACGTGGCTCAGTGGTGAGGAGCGCCTGTTGCAGACGCAGTTGCTGGACATCTTAGTGGAGACGAAGCAGCATCGGAAGGGGACATACGGTGGCTGGCTCTGACTGTTCTATGGTACGGCGCAGGCGAGGTCGGGGCAGAGATTGGGCGTTGCTGCTCACTTTGTGATGGGGCCGTATCACAAAGACGAGCGGTACGAGATGACAACTTTCCTGACGATGTTCCTGTCGAGGTGAGAATCGTACTTCCTGCAGATCACATTCATGCTTTGATTTCATTGTATGTCGCGTATAATGAGCTGCTGCTTACTTGTAGGTTTGTGTTTGAGGGGACGCCAGAGGACGGCATTTCTCCGAGGGTGATCCCTTTGGCGATTCGGATGGCGCAGGGTAGGCGCATCGGACTAGGCCCTGTGTATCTAGGCACCCTGTACTGACTTCTGGATCAACTGGTGAACGACGTGAAGCGGTCGCATGGGCGGTATCAGGTGGCTACCTACGTGGACTGGATGTTCCTGCAGCGGTACCTGTACGAGTGTTTTTCCAGATTATCATCCGGTAGGATTCCCGCGCCAGCATCCGGTACCGACGATGTGGACGGTGACGCATAGCGGCAGATCACAGGAAGTGGCGGCGTGGTGTAGCGGATCACGGGCATTCGCATGGTCGGGCATCAAGAGGTCTGATTGTCCGCTGTCACGTTTGATAGACTCTCGCGAGGCGTGCCTGGCACGGCCGTACAGAGATATGCATTCGTCGTACGGAGTGCCCCCTGGTTGCACGGACATGAGATGACGAGGGACCTGGCCAGGAGGGGGTCCTTGGCGTCGACGGATGTTGTGCTCTTGGTGGCTTATTTTTCGGGTTGGCTTCCGGTGCTGACTGACGATGGTGGGAAGCCCTCGGAGAACCTGTATTCCGTGGCCCGGTATTGCCCAGATCGGCTGTCGCTGGCGTTCGGCTATGACTTGGAGCCGTCGTGTGGATACCGAGGCCCGTGGAGTGTGACGACCGCGTTTGGGTACACGTGGTATGACAATCCGTGAGTGGCCGGCACCGGTGACAGAGTGGAGGCGGCCGGGGACAGCGGTAGCGGGGGCAGTGACCGTGGGGTATGCGCAGTGGTGCGAACGATTGCGTGCGAGTTGGGCGGAGTGGCTGGCACAGCCATCGGGCACACGTCGACTGGCGGACGTGTTTGCATGCGACCGACGGGAATTTCAGAGAGAATGTCTTTTTAGAGAGAGAAAGTGAAAAGTTCAAATGAGAGAAAAATCTTCGAATAAGCTCCAAAATCCACTATTTATAGGTAAAAATGTGCATGTGTCATAAGTTCACATGTGTCACCCCTGGGAACGACACGTCGCCAGGGGGGCCAAAGTACTGATTCTCCGTTGGACTGCCGGTCCCTAAGTTCGTGCTGCCCTGCCCTCGCAGCACCTTCTGCTCGTCTGAGGAGACTGATCACGTTGTAGTAGCATGATCAGAGTAGCCCGTTGCCCCAGCCTCCAGTCCAAGCCCTTACTGAATCCCACAAGGTGCGTCAAGAGATGCGCAGAGAACCTGGCAGCGGTGAGGGTTGCCCCTGTAGCCAACTGCCAAGCGGACTAGGCACGATGCCCTCAAAGGATAGGCGCGTGGGTCGCGTGGAAGCACTAATCACCAGAATGATTTGCTGAGTTGGCATTTATTAGACGTGGATTATTAATTAGTTACAGACAATTAGGACAGAGATTGAGAGGGATTAGTTAGAATCGTTACATTTACTGGAATTGGGATTTATCCTTGCCAGACTTTCTTTTCTCTTTATTTCTTTTTCATTTCCTTCTAGAAGAGAGAGTTTGTTAGAAGAATTGGTTGTAACCTCCTTATAAGGGGGGATGATGAAATTCGGAAGGCATGAAAATAAAAAAGAAACATTCTCTCATTTTCCTTCTCTCTGAAATACTCTCTACTCTGCTGTGTATTTCTTCCATTCTGATACTTAACAATCAAAGTGCTTATATTTACTGAAAATCCATGAGTAAGATCAGCTGAGGTCTTACAAATTGATATTCAGAGCAGTGTTTCGAATCCTAAGCTACTACAGATTTCAATTCGTATACAACGCCAGCTATTCAAAGATTCAATGGGATACAACACCAGGCAAGGCAAGCAACACCAGTTGGATGAGCATGTGAGCCTGATGGAGGCTCAATTTGCAGATCACTTTGGAGCAATAGATGATCAATTGGTGGGTTTGAGGGATTCTGTTTCTGAAATCTCAAACTTGAAGCTATCCGTAGACCAATTAAGGGATGAGTTACCCGCTGTGAGGCAAGGCCTGACTGAGCTGCGGCAAATGATGAGCCAGCTGATTCACCATAGGGAATGAGAGAGCTCTGGTTCAGGATCTAGGCAATCCAAGTTGAGCAGGGAACCTGAGCAATTGTACAGAGAATATCAACATACGACTACAGGTACACCCCCTCCAAAATTACCTAAGCTAGAGTTTCCTAGGTTCTGTGGTGAAGATTCATATGGGTGGGTATGAAAAGCAGAAAAGTACTTTGAATTTAATTATGTGGAGGAACAGTATAAGGTGAGTTTTGCCTCGGTTCATTTTGATGGCCATGCAGAGTTTTGGTTTGGGACATATATAAAAGCTAAGGGGATAGTGTCATGTCCTAACTTTATCAGAGACCTACATGCTAGATTTTCTAGCCTGTTTAGGGAAAGTGTCATTGGGGAATTCCATAAATTGAGGCAAATTACCACTGTGGAGTAGTATTATAACGATTTTGAGACACTCAGATCTATCCTAGTGAGTGAGGGGTGTAAGTTTGAGGAGAACTACTGCATCCAAAGTTTTGTAAGTGGACTAAAAGATGATATCAGATTGGAGGTGGAAAAATTTGATGTGGAGGACCTGTCCCGAGCTATTTTTCTTGCAAGGAAACAGGAGGCCAGCTTGAATAATATGTGGCACAACCCAAGAACCATTGCTAGGACATAATCAGCTCCTAATAACACCAGCCCTGCAAAACCACCAACTACATCCTCCAGCTGGAAAAGTAAACCTACTCAAGCCTTACCACTTGCCTCTCACAACCCAAATACACATGGCCTACCACAAAAAGGTTTGCTCCCCACACCAAATCAGGCCCCCACCCACAAGTTCAACAGGGGTTTTTTTTATGAGAGAAGGAAAAAGGGCTTGTGTTACTGGTGTGATGAAGTATTCACACCAGCTCACACATGTAAGCACAGACAAGTGTCTATGCTAGTGGTGGATGAGGAAGGAGAGGAGGACATTACACCTATCTATGACGAAGAGATACCTGCTCAAGTAGAGGCTGTTATACCAAATGAGGAAGACAGGGCTGAAATTACTATGAATGCCATAACAGGCACACCTTCACACAGTACATTCAAACTATGGGGCAAACACCACAACCAGATGTTCTCCATACTCATTGACACTGGGTCAACCCATAACTTTATTGACCCCAACACAGTGGATAAGCTAGGTTGTGTAGCAGTACCTACTACCCCAATGACTGTTATGGTGGCTGATGGGAACAGGGTCACCAGTGACTCATGTGTCCAGCTTTTTCCTGGACTTTACAGGACCAAGTCTTTAGTTCCAACATGATGTTATTACCTTTGGGGGGCTGCAACTGTGTACTTGGCCTACAATGGCTCAAGACATTAGGCAAGGTACAGTTTGACTTCCAAGCCATGATCATGACACTCACAAGGCAGGGAAAGACCATCACTCTCCAAGGGGGGAATGGAAAGACTGAAGTACAGCTATGGTCAGCTGAATGGATGTTCAAATATCTAGCTCACAACCCAAGGGCAATGTGTGGACAGGTGTACACTCTGACCACTCTACCATCAGGTAACAACCAAGACCCCCAACTTACTGCATTACTTCATACCTTTGCTGATGTTTTTAGTGAGCCAAAAGGGCTGCCCCATGTGAGGCCACAAGACCATCACATTCCCCTAATCCCCAATTCCCAGCCCATAAGCATCAGACCCTACAGACTGCCATACAATCAGAAAAGTGAGGTAGAAAAGATTGTCCATGAGATGCTGGATTCAGGCATCATACAACCTAGCTCATCTCCTTTCAGCTCCCCAGTGTTACTAGTCAAGAAGAAAGATGGCACATGGAGGATGTGCATAGACTACATGGGCCTAAACAAACTCACAGTCAAGAACAAATACCCCATCCCAGTTGTGGATGATCTCTTGGATGAGCTTCATGGGGCAAAAGTGTTTTCCAAGCTGGACCTAAGGAATGGGTATCATCAGGTAAGGGTTAACCCAGCTGATATACCCAAAACTGCATTTACAACCCACTTTGGACACTTTGAATTCAAAGTGATGCCGTTTGGATTGACAAACGCACCAGCTACATTTCAATCTGTCATGAATGACATTTTCAAGCCTTATCTCAGAAGTTTTGTATTAGTTTTTTTATGACATTTTAGTGTATAGCAAGAACATGGAAGAACATATACAACATCTTAGCACAGTACTGCGGACTCTAAGGCAACATCAGCTTTATGCCAAGCAGTCTAAATGCACCTTTGCTGTTCCAACAGTGGAGTATTTAGGGCATTTAGTCTCTGGGGAAGGAGTGTCTGCTGATCCCTGCAAAATAGAGACCATGGTGAACTGGCCTTTGCCAAAAACACTGAAGCAGCTAAGGGGCTTCCTGGGCTTAACTGGATACTACAGGAAGTTCATCCAAAACTATGGAATAATGAGTAAACCCTTGACTAAGCTTTTGCATAAGAACAATTTCAATTGGGGACCAGAGGCTCTAACAGCTTTTGATAAGCTCAAGGCAGTTATGGTTAGTGCCTCAGTGTTGGCATTACCAAACTTCACAGTGCTATTCACAGTAGAAGTTGATGCAAATGATCAGGGAATGGGAGCAATATTAATGCAAGATGGTAGACCCCTAGCTTTCTTTAGCAAGGCTTTTGGACCTAGGGCTTTGTCTCTATCTACTTATGAGAAGGAACTGATGGCTTTAGTGCAGGCAGTCATACATTGGCATACTTACCTTAGTATCCAACCTTTCTCAATCATGACTGACCATTGTAGTTTGAAGTTCTTATTGGGGCAAAGAGTCACATCCCTGCTGCAAAGGAAGTGCCTTTCCAAGTTATTGGGTTTCACTTTCACAATTCACTACAAGGCAGGGGCTAAAAATGGAGCTGCAGATGCTTTGTCTAGGTTGCCAAACATTACTGAAGGAAGTGGTGAATGCAAAGCTATCTCCTATATCAACCCAGTATGGTTGACTGAAGTTAAAGATAGCTATCAAGGGGACCTGTATATCACTGAGCAGATTCAGTTGCTTACTTTGGAACCTTATGTCACTTCTGAATTCACATATGAGCAAGACATTTTGAGGTACAGGGGAAAAATCTGCATTGGACAAAAAAGGGGACTGAGGTTCTAAAATTTCCAAACCCTTCACTCTTTTGGCATTGGAGGGCACTCAGGCATCTCAGCCACCCACAAGAGAATTTCAGCTATATTCCACTGGCCTTCCTTAAGGCATGATATCAAGGAATGGGTTAAAGGGTGTGAGGTATGCCAACAAAACAAACATGAAAATGTTGCTTACCCTGGCCTCCTTCAACCCCTACCAATTCCTTCTCAATTTTGGAGCAGTATCTCATTGGACTTTGTGGAAGGCCTCCCCAAGTCTGAACACAAGGAAGTTATCCTAGTGGTAGTGGATAGACTAAGCAAATTCTCACATTTCATACCTCTAAGCCATCCCTACACAGCACAAGAGGTGGCTCAAGTGTACTTTGACTCCATTTTCAAACTTCATGGGACCCCTGACAATATCATTAGTGACAGGGGAAGTGTATTTATCAGTCAATTCTGGCAGAAGTTATTTGCTTTATTAGGAGTCAAGCTGCAGATGAGTTTAGCTTATCATCCACAGAGTGATGGGCAGACAGAAAGGGTAAATCAATGTTTGGAGACATACTTGAGGTGTTTTTGTGGGGATAAGCCCAAAACTTGGTGCAAATGGCTTACCCTGGCAGAGTATTGGTATAATACCAATTACCATACCTCTCTTCAAATGACTCCATTCCAAGCTTTATATGGCTATGCCCCTAAGCCATTAGGACTTGGTCCTAGTGAGACTACCAACATTGCTTCTGTGGACTCTTATTTGGCTAACAGGTCAAGGGTCTTGAGCTTGCTCAAGAGAAATTTAGAAGAATCACAAAACAGAATAAAGGTGTATGCAGACAAGAAAAGAAGTGACAAAAACTTTTTGGTGGGAGAGCAAGTGTATTTGAAATTGCAGCCTTACAGGCAGAACAGTCTGGCCTTGAGAATGAGTCTTAAGCTGGCACCCAAGTACTATGGACCATTTACAATTTTGGCTAAAGTAGGCAAGATAGCTTACAAACTAGACCTACCTCCTTATTCACTCATTCACCCAGTTTTCCATGTATCACTACTCAAGGCAGCTACTAGGAACAAGATACCAACCTCACCTACCTTACCTCCTGCAAATCATGAGGGACAGATATTGATGGAACCTACTCGAATTCGGGAACACATAATGATCAAAAGGGGACAAACCTGTGTGTCACAAGTCCTAGTAGAATGGTCTAATCTCCCAGTTAATGAAGCTACTTGGGAGGATTGGGAGGTAGTCAAGAACAGATTTCCAGGGTTTGCTAGGGAAATGGAGGTTGGTTTTGAAGGGGGAAGGAATGTCATGAATTTATCATCCAGACACCCACTCAGAATTAGAATCAAAAGGAGATCAGCAGCTCAGGCAAAGGATGGAAACTACAGTATCAAAGAAGGGAGTGAGCAAGTGGACCACACGAAAACATATTTACAGGAGAAAGGAGCGCGTGGAGTAGTTGAAGAGCAATAAATGACAGGCGCATGGGTCGCGTGGAAGCACTAATCACCAGAATGATTTGCTGAGTTGGCATTTATTAGACATGGATTATTAATTAGTTACAGACAATTAAGACAGAGATTGAGAGGGATTAGTTAGAATCGTTACATTTACTGGAATTGGGATTTATCCTTTCCAGACTTTCTTTTCTCTTTATTTCTTTTTCATTTCCTTCTAGAAGAGAGAGTTTGTTAGAAGAATTGGTTGTAACCTCCTTATAAGGGGCGATGATGAAATTCGGAAGGCATGAAAATCAAAAAGAAACATTCTCTCATTTTCCTTCTCTCTGAAATACTCCCTACTCTGCTGTGTATTTCTTCCATTCTGATACTTAACAATCAAAGTGCTTAGATTTACTGAAAATCCATGAGTAAGATCAGCTGAGGTCTTACAGATTTCATAAGGAACGCCTTTTAATTGCTTCTGCTTTTCACTTTGAACAAATCAAGACAAGCCAGCCAGCACTGTTACTGTCTCGAAATTGGATTTCTGTAGACTCTTTCCACAATTCCTTCTTCCAAGCTTGTTGGTGATGGCAAACCCTCAACTCAGTTAAGATGCTTGCACTACCAAGTTCTCCCTTCTCTTTATCTGGGGAGCTTCACAACAAAGTGTCAGTGCCAAAATCTCTGTCAGGAACCCTGTACAGAACTCCTCCTACTCACAATTCTTGGAGTGCCAACAGCATTCCTTAAGTAAGATTAATATATCTAAATGCTTCACCACTAAATAATTTGTTGCTAAAACTGGAAAAATAACAACAGGAAAGGAAAAGAAATGGAATTCTATTATAATGTTTACTAAATTCAGTACACTTCCGCAGCATCTTCACTGTCGCAAATCCACAACTCATCGTCCAACCGACTAAATCCCCCTAACAAAAACCCATGATTATCAATAATCGTTGACCCAATATCCATCCCAAGAAGATCCGACCCCAATTCGCGCTCTTCTCCACTCGAATCCGCGGTTCCAAGAACCGAATCCGGCGATCCGTTCGGACCGCCGAACTGAGTTCTTCTCTTTATCTTCATCTTCAACTTCCTCCTCTTCTTGAACTCTGCTTCGAACCGACACTTTCTATAAAGAGAGAGCCAACTTTTCTTGATCGGGTCTCCGAATCTTCTCCTCCTCCGGCGAACCTCTAATGTGTATCTTCCTCTCAAGGGGCTTCGCGCCAGAACCCTTTTGCCACAATCCGAGTTTTCAACAGTTGCAGCTCGTTTGGATGGACACGCGTCAATCGGGTCTAGGGTGATCTCGTGGATGATCCGTTTCCTGGACAGGGTCTGGTGGAGTTCGTCGGAGGATGAATCGATGGCATGCGGGTCGGAGCAGATGACCCTAATCTTTTGGGGCCTTCGAGCTTCGTCCATGGTTTCTGTGCCGTCGTTAGGCATTGACTTATGTGTTGATCTGCGGTGGGTCTTGCCTGGTTCATTTTGGGAAGGGCGGCTACCCGTGTATTGGTACGCTATTTGTAGGGAGGGGAGTGGGAAAGAAAGGTAGGATGGAGAATCTTTTTCGGAACTGGAGAGGAATATTAGTGTAGTCCAACGCCGTAACTTAGGAAAAAGATAAGATTTCCCTCCAAAAAAGGAATAAGATAAGATAAGATATTTTGTCCCACGTCATCAAGGAGTAGTATTGCATGCATCACTCTATGGCTGCGTTTGGTGCGTCAGATTATTGCGCTAGATTATTCAGTAAGATTAAGACAAGGCAATGACGGATAAGTTAGGATAACATATCCTGCTAGATATGATTATCTAGCCTTTTTCACCACCGGCAATAACCCCCATCACCACAGCGTGAACGCCATCAACAAACAACCAGATCAGCACACCCACCATCAATAGATAACCACATCACGACGTCCATCATTAACACCATCAAAACACCACCACATAAGCGAGCCACCGCCATCGCAACTACCATCCAAACAAAGCAACCACCACCAATCGCCACTAACCTCCATCACCCGTGCTCCATCCTTTATGTTAGTTAATAAAAACCATAGGAGAATTCATCCAAGCACTAGACTGATTTGAATGAGAGGCACAAGAGCTTGTACATTAGTTAACCATTCCTGTCGAATACCTTTACCCGATTGATAAGCAAAAGATACCAATGCTGATGAAAATTATAGCACACATGTCTTCCCCTGGGTGGTATACATAGAATGCAATATATCACAGCTAATAGTCATCTTAGACAAAATTTCAGCAAAGGATGCTGATCTGAAAGCTTTATCCTTCATTTGTGTCACAAAATTGAAGTGAGATAGTAAGAAAATAATATGTAAGCAGTTAAGTTCAAACATTTATTATATAGGACTGAATATGGCAGTTGCAGTTGTACAATCAACATCTTTTGCCAAACTAGCATCAATTCTAGCACCAATAGGACCTAGACATAATTAAAGTGGACCAAATCAAGACAAGCCAGCCAGCACTGCTACTGTCTCGGAATTGGATTTCTGTAGACTCTTTCCACAATTCCTTCTTCCAAGCTTGTTGGTGATGGCAAACCCTCAACTCAGTTAAGATGCTTGCACTACCAAGTTCTCCATTCTCTTTATCTGGGGAGCTTCACAACAAAGTGTCAGTGCGAAAAAATCTCCGTCAGGAACCCTGTACAGAACTCCTCCTACTCACAATTCTTGGAGTGCCAACAACATTCCTCAAGTAAGATTAATATATCTAAATGCCTCATCACTAAATAATTTATTGCTAAAATCTGGAAAATAACAACAAGAAAGGAAAAGAAATGGAATTCTATTCTAATGTTTACTAAATTCAGTACACTTCCGCAGCATCTTCACTGTCGCAAATCCATAACTCATCGTCCAACCGACTAAATCCCCCCAACAAAAACCCATGACTATCAATAATCGTTGACCCAATATCCATCCCAAGAAGATCTGACCCCAATTCGTGCTCTTCTCCACTCGAATCCGCGGTTCCAAGAACTGAATCCGGCGATCTGTTCGGACTGCCAAACTGGGTTCTTCTCTTTATCTTCATCTTCAACTTCCTCCTCTTTTTGAACTCTGCTTTGAACTAACGCTTTCTGTAAAGAGAGAGCCGGCTTTTCTTGATCAGGTCTCCAAATCTTCTCCTCCGGCAAACCTCTAATGCGTATCTTTGTCAGAATCAGCTGGTTGTACAAGCTATGATTCTGAAGAACTCAGGGAAGAAGAAGAAGGAATATAAGGTGCTTGGAGAGAAAGCTAGAAGGAACAGAGAATTTTCATCATTAATTCAAATTTCGCATGCCTCCTCACTATCATGAATCTCTCTCATATATGGAGAGGTTGTTACAACTGAAATACTAATTTCCTCTAATTTTTAGGTGATAACTAATTGCAACAGAAAATAGAAATTAACTACTAACTTCCCCAGACAATGAATTAAAGTTAACAAGGCCTTAATGGTGTTCCAAAGATCTCTCTTATTAGTCTCTAAATCATCATGGGAAACTGAGCTGCAAATCATAACTGCAAGACTCCTCAGCTGCTTTCTTCACGTGCCCATGCTATTGGTGCCAGCTGGAGTGTGAGACTCACGCGCATTGGTATTAAGCAATTTATCCATGGTTCCCCGAATATCTTTCTGCTGCAATGGCTGGTGATGCCTTTTGATCCTGATTCTAAGAGGCATGTTGGGGATGTCCATGACATTCCCACCCCCTTTAATTTGTGCCTCCTCCCTAGCAGTGAATTCAGGAAACCTTGCCTTCATCTCATCTCAGTCTTCCCAAGTTGACTCCTCATCTGGAATATTTGTCTAGCTCACTAAAACCTGAGATGCATAATTGTCCCCTTTCTTGACAATTATTTATCCACAATAGCAACAGTGTCTAAGAGTAGCTGGCCTTCTGTAGATAGCATTTTAATTTCAGCCGGTGCCATCCCTCATTTAAGAGTGATTTTTGACCCTTCCCTTGTCAGAGTCATGGTCATAGCTTCAAAGTCAAATTGCACCTGTACCAAACTACTTAACCACTTTAATCCCAATACACAGTCACAACCACCCAGTGGTAAGAGCATTAAGTCAACATGGAATTCATTACTTTGCATGGTCCATGAGAAGTTTCTGCTTACTGACTCACTGGTGAGTCTGTTTCCATCAGCTACCATTACCATCATTGGTTTAGATGGGGTGATGACACACCTTAGTTTTTCTGCTGAGATATGGTCAGTGAAATTATGGGTTGACCCTGTGTCAATAAGAATAGAAAATGCCTTCTTGCCATGCTGACCCCATAATTTGAAGGTACTTTGAGAGGCATTTTCTGTCATGGCATTGACAGTGATCTCAATCTTCTCTTCTTTCTCCTCTATTTTTGGATCTTGAGGGTCTACGACCTCCTCATCATACTATGGAGGGGGTTCTTCTGGTTCTTCCTCATCCGTGACCAACATTGATAATTGCTTGTGTTTACAGTTGTGTGCAGGGGTGAAAGCTTCATCACAATAGTAGCACAAGCCCTTCCTTCTCCTTTCATCAAAAAATCCACTAGTTAACCTTTGAGTGGGAGGGTTATTAAGTAAGGGTTGATTCACTCTAGGTGGTACAGTCAGTTGGTTCTGAGGATAAACATTGGTTGTTGTGCTAGGAACTGGTTTAGGCCTCCAGGAATTCGTGTTGTCCTGGGGTTTAGGTATGGAAGGGTTGGGGTTAGGACTGGGTAAACTGGGCCTGGTAGTGGTCCTTGGCGCATGCCAAGACTATTGTATGCTAGCTTCATGCTTTCTGGCAAGAAAAATAGCTCTAGATAGATCACCGGTTTCAAACTTTTCCACTTCGAGCCTAATTTCCTCTTTTAGGCCACTTATGAAGCTCTGAGTAAAATACTCTTCCTCCAGCTTACAACCTTCACTCACCATTATAGATCTAACTGTTTCAAAATCATTGTAATATGCTTCAACAGAAGATTGTTGCTTGAGTTTATGAAACTCCCTTATCACACTCTCTTTGAAAAGCTTTGCAAACCTAGAGTGCACATCTTTCACAAATTCTGGCCACAACATTCTTCCTTTGGTTTTTATGTAAGCCCCCAAACCAATACTCAGCCTGGCCCTCAAAATGTATCGATGCAAAATTAACTTTATTATACTCATCAACTGGATTAAATTCAAAGAAACGCTCAGCTTTCCTGCCAGCCATAAGAATCTTCCCCCATAAATTTTGGAAACTCTAGTTTAGGCAATTTGGAAAAGAGAGTACCATTTGTTGTTTGGAAGTATTCTCTATGAGTTGATTCAGGTTTTTTGACTCCCTGGTATGCCTCTGGTTTGAACTCTCCACTTCTTTGGAATTGATCAGGTGCTGTAACATCTGATGTAGCTCAGCAAGAGAAAGTCTCACTCCAGGCAGCTCCCCTTTCAATTGGTTGACGGCAATCTTCAAATCAGGAATTTCAGACACTGTTTCTTTCAACACAAAGAGTTGTTCATCAATATTACCGAAATGATCGGCAAATTGTGCCTCCATGAGGCTTACATGTTTATCTAGTTGGCTCTGTTTATGGACCTGTTGGGTATTGTAACCCATGATTTTCTCGGGTAATTGTTTCTGTGTTGTAGGAGTGTAGGTTTTTCAGGTGGATGTTTGGGAAGAAGGACCTTATGGCTCTGGATACCAATTGTCAGAATCAGCTGGTTGTACAAGCTATGATTCTGAAGAACTCAGGGAAGAAGAAGAAGGAACAGAAGGTGCTTGGAGAGAAAGCTAGAAGGAACAGAGAATTTTCATCATTAATCCAAATTTTGCATGCCTCCTCACTATTATGAATCTCTCTCATATATGGAGAGGTTGTTACAACTGAAATACTAATTTCCTCTAATTTCTAGGTGATAACTAATTGCAACAGAAAATAGAAATTAACTACTAACTTCCCCAGACAATGAATTAAAGTTAACAAGGCCTTAATGGTGTTCCAAAGATCTCTCTTATTAGTCTCTAAATCATCATGGGAAACTGAGCTGCAAATCATAACTGCAAGACTCCTCAGCTGCTTTCTTCACGTGCCCATGCTATTGGTGCCAGCTGGAGTGTGAGACTCACGCGCATTGGTATTGAGCAATTTATCCATGGTTCCCTAAATATCTTCCTGCTGCAATGGCTGCTGATGCCTTTTGATCCTGATTCTAAGAGGCATGTTGGGGATGTCCATGACAATCTTCCTATCAAGCGTCTTCGCACCGGAACCCTTTTCCCACAATCCGAGTTTTCAACAGTAGCAGCTTGTTTGGATGGATACACGTCAACCGGGTCTAGGATGATCTCATAAATGATCCGTTTCCTGGGTAGGGTCTGGTCGAGTTCATCGGAGGATGAATTGGTGGCATCTGGGTCGGAGCAGATGACCCTAATCTTTTGGGGCCTTCAAGCTCCGTTCATGGTTTCTGTGCTATCGTTAGCCATTGATTTATGTGTTGATTTGCGGTGGGTCTTGCGAGGTTCGTTTTGGGAAGGGAGGCTACCCGTGTATTGGTACGCTATTTGTAGGGAGGGAGTTAGAAAGAAAGGTATGATGGAGAATCTTTTTGGGAAAATTAGAAAAACATGAGTTTTCTAGTTAATTATTTGGGGTTGATGGTTTTTTGGGGAAATTGTGAAAAGAGGGGGCCAAACTTTAAAATCCCTGAAGAGTGGGGTGGGTTAGAAAAAAATGGGTTTTTTTAAACCTCACTATTTCCCCTTCCCAAAAATACCCCTCCCCACATTGACCCCCCATCGTGCACTCCTCCTAACTACTCTCCCCCAATCCCTTTAGACCCCATTCCCTCCAAAATTCTGCCTACCCCACTCCAACCCCCCCACCTCCCCTCCCCTGTTGCGGTCACCCCCACCCCACACCCATATTTCCCTCTAACTGGGACTTTTCACCAATCCGAGAGACACGTCCTCCACCAACCCGCACTCTGTCTCCCCGCCTCCACGCACGGCTATCACCTCCCCGCACACAGCACCGCCACCACCCGCACCCGCACGGTCCTCCATCCCCTTCACCCAACCCCTCAGCCCCCAACCACCACTACGTAGTGGTCCTTCCCCTGACCCTGTTGCCGTAACGGATGCCGTGACAAGAAAATCAAGGATTGTTTCATCCATGTCGTTGTAGAGGCACTGAAGATTGCATTCCAAAGCTCGACGTTGGTGCGCGCCAGTCTAAAGGTACCCTCTTCTTACATTTTGAGTGATCAGCAGGTTTTATCGACGTTTGTTTGTGCGCGCCGCTGTAGAGCCCAACGTTTATCTGTTGTTGCTTTTTATGATCGAGTGTTTTTTGACAAATTCACGACCTTCTGTACTTTGGCATGCATGCAATTGCCTCAGTTGTAACAACTGAAATATTGGACGCACGTTGTTTTCTCTCTTGGCTCTCTATCAAGACCCAGAGCGTTGCATGAGTGGTTGTAGTCATGTGCACAATTTCTTATGATAATCGAACTATATGCATATTTTTTGCCTTAGTTTTGTATGGGTACATCAAAATTTATTGTTTTATGGTACGTGTTCTAGATACGTTACGAACATTGATGACTAGGGGCTCAAGTCTAGTCAAAAGCCAAAGTGCAAAATGATATTTAGGAGGTCAGTATATCCGCAAAGGTGGATTCGAACCAAAGGGTTGGGTTCGTAGCATCTTTCATAGAAAGTCCGATCCATGCTCTATCTTTAGATATGGAGGTCACTTGAGGAGCTCTCATAGATAGCCAATGTCTCTACTGGGAATTAGTTGCAATGACATGCATTAACAGCCATTCTGACATGTGGGATAGATCTTCCTACCACGTCTACGTGCATATAAAAATGTGATATACAGTGTGCACGCCTTGCGTGTGTGCGTGCACGTGTGTGTATGTGTGCGAGAGAGAGAAAGAGAGAGACATACACGAAAAATTTACGTAAAATTTTCGTGTATGCCTCTCTCTATCTCTCTCTCGCACACATACACACACGTGCACGCACGCACGCAAGGCGTGCACACTGTATATCACATTTTTATATGCATGTAGGCGTGATAGGAAGATCTATCCCACATGTCAGAATGACTGTTAATGCATGTCGTAACTTTAACTTGAGAAATGTTGTGTTATTCAGTCGATATGATGTCCATGTTTATATCAATTCTATCGAAGATATCACTTCTTACTTCATGTCTACATTAGAAGCCCCCGCTTCCTGAGAATTCAGATGCTTTTTCTTTTCTTAATCTGATGTTTAAGTCCTCTGAAAACTATATAGTATGAAGCTCCTTCACCTACAACCACTGATGTGGGTCTTACTCAAGAAGAGAATGGGATACCTCTTTCAAAAGAACTCAGCTTGACAATTTTTTCATATCTAATTACGTGAAAAGACCATAAACACATTACTTAATGCAACTAATTCCCAGTAGAGACATTGGCTGTCTATGAGAGCTCCCCAAGTGACCTCCATATCTAAAGATAGAGCATGGATTGGACTTTCTGTGAAAGATGCTAAGAACCCAACCCTTTGGTTCCAATCAACCTTTGCAGATATACTGACCTCCTCAATATCATTTTGCACTTTGGCTTTTGATTAGACTTGAGCCCCTAGTGATCAATGTTGCGTAACGTATCTAGAACACGTACCATAAAACAATAAAGTTTGATGTACCCATACAAAACTAAGGCAAAAAAATATGCATATAGTTCGATTATCATAAGAAACTGTGCACATGACTACAACCACTCATGCAACGCTCTGTGTCTTGACAAAGAGCCAAGAAAGAAAAACAACGTATGTCTAATAGTTCAGTTGTTACAACTGAAGCAATTGCATGCATGCCAAAGTACGGAAGGTCGTGAATTTGTCAAAAACACTCGATCATAAAAACCGAAAACAGACAAACGTCGACCTTTACACGTCGATAAAACCTGCTGATCACTCAAAATGTAAGAAGGGGTACCTTTACACGGGCGCGCACTAACGTCGAGCTTCGGAATGCGATCTTCAGCGCCTCTACAACGACATGCATG
Organism: Escallonia herrerae; assembly: GCA_033070095.1. Taxonomy (NCBI): domain Eukaryota; kingdom Viridiplantae; phylum Streptophyta; class Magnoliopsida; order Escalloniales; family Escalloniaceae; genus Escallonia; species Escallonia herrerae. The sequence continues at coordinate 5,621 of JAVXUP010003852.1, read as the reverse complement.
AAACAATCCTTGATTTTCTCGTCAGGGCATCCGTTATGGCAGCGGGGTCTGGGTAAGGACCACCACGTAGTGGTGGTTGGGGGCTGAGGGGTTGGGCGTAGGGGATAGAGGACCGTGCGGCTGCGGGTGGTGGCGGTACTGTGTGCGGGGAGGAGAAAGCAGTGAGTGGAGGTGGGAGACAGAGTGCGGGTTGGTGGAGGACGTGTCTCTAGGATTGGTGAAAAGTCCCGCTTGGAGGGAAATATGGGGTGGGGTTGTGCAGGGTAGGGTTTTGGGGGTGGGTAAAACCTGCAGGTGGTGGGTGGAGTGGGGTTGGCAGAATTTTGGAGGGAAGGGGGTCTTGAGGGATTGGGGGAGAAGAGTTGGGCGGAGTGCACGATGGGGGGTCAATATGGGCAACGGTATTTTGGGGAAGGGGAAATAGTGAAAAAAAACTCATTTTTTTTTCAACCCACCCCACTTTCAGGGATTTTAAAGTTTGGCCCCCTCTTTTCACAATATAATTAACTAGAAAACCCATATTTTCCCAATCTTTTTCGGTATTGGAGAGGAATATTACTGTAGTCCAACGTCGTAAGATTTCCCTAAAAGTAAAAAAAAAAAAGGAATAAGATAAGATATTTTGTCTCACGTCATCAAGGAGTAGGATTGTGAGAATCACTCTGAGGCGGTCTTGGTGCCCAAATTATTCAATAAGACAAGAGAAGGGCAGATAAGTTACGATCATGTATCTTGTCGGATAAGTTACAAATTCTATTGTAGGTTTAAACCAAATCTAGATTATAGGTTGGTTAAGATTATTTTGTCACCTTCGCCAGCAGCAACAACCACTGTCTGACCATCATAAACCCATCACCACATTGTGAACGTCATCACCAAACCACATAATAAACACACCCACCATCAATAGACAACGACATCAGGACATCCATCATCAACACTATCAACACACTACCACATAAGTGAGCCCACTGCCATCGCAACTACCATCCAAACAAAGTGACCACCACAATCGCCACCAACCTCCATCACTCACCACCAATCGCCCATCCTCCATCCTTTATGTCATTTAATAAAACACCATAGGAGAATTCATCCAAGCACTAGACCGATTTGAATGAGAGGCACAAGAGCTTGTACATTAGTTAACCATTCTTGTCCACCAAGCATGTTCCATGCACGTAACACTGGGGATGTCGAGATGGAACAAGCACAGATGTGCAAAACTAGAATTTGGAATTGTGCGACTAGGATTTCCTAACATAGTTTTGCAAGTATCTAGTAGCAAATCTATTATTGAGTAAGATTCGACCATGAACCCAGATCAAAGAAGGGGAAAATCTTTAACCCTTGAAAACCAAGGCATTCTTGCCACACAAGATAGACCAAAGTAGAACTATAATCCATACAATGTGCAGAAGAACTTCCATACTGTGAAAAAATAGGTTGAGATAGCCAATGTGCAAGCCACGATCTAGCAAAAACAAACCTTTGGCTATCATATAAGTCTAGCTCGAAACCTCTTACCAGAATACTTTCTAAAAATAGGTGCTCATGTGTCTCCTAATGTAAGCCACAAAGAGGACATGAATATGAAACATGGTATTTTCATTTGAAAAGCTCAGAACAAAGCGCTAAGCATTGATGAATAAATATTCATAACAAAATTTTCATTTTTGTAGGTATTGGAAGTTTCCAATGTTTTCTCAAAGACTTGGAGTCAAACAAACTGCTCGATTTAAATACTCTACTTTACCTCCAGACAAAAGTTTATAAGTATCTGCAACTGAAAAGGTTTCTAGTCCCAGACTGACCTCAGAGTCAATCGAACCTATGGGCAGCAGTTCAATTTTTAGAACTTAGGAAGCAATTTCATGTGAAAAAAGATCAAGAATCTATGTAGGTCTCAAATTTGAGTGTTTAAAATGAAAATATCTGATACTAGCCAGTGATCTTGCTCTCTGTGCCAAAAGACTTTTAGCTGTGTATATATAAATGGTACATTCGCTAACCACCGGTCCATCCAAAAAAGATGGACCTCCCATCAACTACATGCCATTTTAGTCTCTCTTTTAGAATCTTCTGCCCAACTTATGCTGTGCCAAAATCGAAGATCCGTTCCTAGCATTTTGTTTGAAAAAAAGCTTGGTTCTTGGAAATAGTGGCCTTTCAGAACTTTGGCTATACAACATAGACTAAGGCTCCGTTTGACAGGGCTTTTTTTTTAATTTTGGAAACTGAAAAAAATAAGCGCGTTTGGTAACCATATATTTTTTTTCCTTTAGTTTAAAAAACAGTTTTTAAACCAACGCTATTTTTAAAAACTCCAAAAATAAAATTTTATATCAGTGTTGGTTTTTTTTTTTTTTGAGACCACCACCACCCTCCCACCTCCGGCGACTGCCGGAGGCCACCGCCACAAAAAAAAAAGGTTAAAAAAAAATTCAAAATAAAAAGGGTTATCAAACACCCACTTGTTTTTGTAAAAAAATTAAATTAAATTAAACTGCTCTTTAAATTATATTTTTTTTAGAAACTGAAAACAAAAAAAAATTGTCAAACAAAGCCTTTTAAACCTTCGAGGCTTGTTTGGCCAGCAAAGCCTGATTAAACATTCGTATATCCCTGAAACCGAATCCTCCAAAACTTTTAGGAAGACATAAGATAGGCCAAGCCACCCAGTGAAAAGATTTATTAGATGCCTCACCCGACCACCAAAATCGAGCGAGAATCTGATATAGTGGCTTACACATAAAAAGGGAAAAATAATAAACCAACATATATTGAACAAGTAGAGAAGAAAGCACCAACTGAATCACTGCAGCTCTCTTTGCTTAATTCAACAACAGACCTAGCTAGTTGCTCACATCTATGTTGAACTCGGAGAATAATGCTGCAGAAAATATCTGTTTCGTGCACTGTTACATCTAAATTAATACCTATATATTTGCCAAACTCTTGCTTAGCATCAAAATCATAATCTTGTTCAATCTGAGCTCTAGTCTTCCCTGCTGCATTTGGGCTAATTGAAAGGCTAGACATAGCCCAATTCATGCACTGGCCAAATATATTACCGTACGACTTCAAGATTTATCGTATTTCGGAAATTATTCGGCTAACCTCTTTTTGAACTCGAAGAAACAAATAAACATCATCATGACACATTAAATGAGAGATCGATGAGGAGCGTCTTCCTGCTTTTATCCCAGTAATTTTGCCTTCTTTTTCTGCTTCGACTAAGCCAGCAGACGAAACCTCAGAACAAAGCATGAACAGGAAAAAGAAAAAGAAAAAAAAAGGTGACAACGTTCTCCTTGTCTGATGCCACAATGCATGGTTATTCGCAAGCTCCTGGACTAAAAGAATGAAACCCTATCTCCAATTAATCATTTTCTAGGGAACCCCATGCACATTAGCACATCTAGAATGAAACGCCATCTCATATGATCAAATGCTTTATAATGGTTTTCTCGGGAACCCCATGAACATTAGCACATCTAGAATGAAACGCCATATCAAATGATAAAATGCTTTACTCATGTTTAGCTTAAGAGCAATTAAGACTATACCCCTACTTTTTCTTTTTTTTCCTTCGAACACAATCGGTTACGCTCCTGCGCTAAACGAATAATATTTGAACTACAGCGTCCAGCCATACAAGCTTTCTGATAAGGAGAGACCTAATCAAACATTAAAGGGTTTTAGACAATTCACGAAAAGCTTAGAAATAGCTTTAGAAATAAACCACACCGCACAAACTAAAAGAACGAAAATTAGCGACAAACTCCAGGGAGTGCTTCTTGGTCACTGGAGCAATAAACAAACTATTCATTTCTTTGTGCATTTGTCCGGAATTCAGAAAAGAAAGCACTACACGAGAAACGAGAGATCCCACAATCTCCCAACATCTTTGAAACACTACTGCTGGGATCCGGTCAAAACCTGTTGCCTTACAGCTTCTAAGTTGGAATATAACTCTTTTAACCTCGTCCAGTGTGAGAGCTTGAAGTAAAAGATTCAGTTGAGAGGGTAAAAGGGAAGGCAAAGGAAGACCTTGCAAATATGTACTTTCCAAATCCTCATTGTACCCTAAGGAAAGTAAATAGGAAAATATTACTATAAGAAACTGCATATCAACCTCGTCCGTTAACACCTTCCCACAATCATTAGTAAATGAAAGGATTTGGTTACTCCGTCTTTGAATAATAGTACAGGCTTAAAATGATTTTTGTAGTTCGATCTCCAAACTTAAGGCATGAGATTTTGGCCGTTGGACCCAAAACAACTCTTTACATCTAAGTAAAAAGTCCATCTTAGATCTAGAAAAATATTATAAGAGCCCGTTTGAGATTGATTAAAAAAGACAGATTCAACTTAAATTTTAATTAGTTTTCAAAATCTGATTTAATCAGAATCAGTTTGATATTTGGTAAAAGTAATTGTAATCTAAATTAGATTATAAAAAGTACTTAAATCACTTTCACTATGACAAAATGACCATATACACTTAATAAACATATTCTAATATCTAGGCAACATTAACATAATTTTTATTCGTAAATAATTGTAATGCTCAAATAAGTTATTAAAATAACTATTTTCATGTACATACAGAAGTTGTTACTTTTTATTTTAAATTAAAAACACAAACAATCTCATGTTATTGCTTATAGTACAATAGCATCCCCAAATTACAAATAAATTTTATCTTAAGTAAAAAAAAAAGATTATCTAGTTGTAGGAGAAGAGTTTAGCAATAGGAGAAGTGATAAACTCTAAAAACTATCTAAGATAATTAATTAAGGGGTATGAGAGGTTTTTTTTAAAAAAAAATATGAGGATAGGATAGTAAATTAGAAGGTCAAACCTGATTATGAAAACGTTATTATTTCATAATCCTCACTTTTGAAGATTATGAATTAAATCATTTTTAGTTTCTAAAGATAAATTAAATCTCTTAATCTCTTTTACCAAACACCCACTTACCAACCATTCCGTAAGAATGCAAGTTGGCAAAGCAATCATAACTCCGAGGGTGTAAACACTCATAAGAGATCGTGAATGACGCATCAATTGAAAGAAAGGGCAACCAACAATAGGAAATGACTCTGAAAGTCAGAGAGCCATATGGCTTCAAAATGATGAGACAAAGGAAACTTCTTACAGACAGGATTTGAATTACAAAGTACTGAGACAAGATCAGATCTTTCTATTTTAAATTACAAGCTATTGCAGACGGATAACGCACAATCCATGACGTAGAGGCCATGATTCATCCAATTCTTCATAGACAAAATTATTTTCCAGAGAGCCACAAACCGAAGTAAACAATGCCCCCTGCCCCCCCCCCCCCCCCCCCCCAGCGGATATCAGATAGGCAAAATAATGTAAAAATATCTCTAAATGCTAAAGCTCCGGGAATTACATAAGAATGCCTACTAGATTTCTCAGGAGACTACAAAATTTCATTAAAATCCCCACATAAAGAAAGGACAACTACAAAGCCCTAGAATTAAAGCAATAATGTCCCAAGTACTATTTCGAAGATGTACTTGAGGACGCCCGTAAACAAACCCATGGTGTTCAGTAACCCCCTGTAGAGTGATTCTCGAAGTTAAAAT